>JAULBZ010002069.1:0-19744 GCA_032360805.1 Neoturris breviconis
GGCCTTTCTTAAACTTCGAAATTGACGGAGAATTTCTCAATTCCGGTCCTAGTTTATTCCACTCGTTTACACAGTAGGGCAAAAAAGAATTCTTAAAATATTCTTTAATGTTTTTGAACAAGTTACCTCTAGCCTGATCATAGAAATTTTGTTTCACAAAAAGTAAGGAACGCAAATATTCAGGCGAGTTTTCAAAAACAATAGTGAGAAAATATACAAACTCAGGTACCAACGCCTTTAGCTAAGACTTTCAATTACAGTTCCTGGTAAAGATGCTCACGGGAAGAACCTCTGATAGCGCCAGTTCTGACAAGAGCAGCATTATATTGGACCGATTCTATCTTATTACAAAACCTACTGTTGTTGGGCTGGTCATAAATAATATCAGCGTAATCAAGATGTGGCCGTACGAATGATTTGTAAATGCTCATTAATGGCTGACGTGGAAGATACTTGTGCAATCGTTTAATAAGCGATATACCCTTGTTAGCCTTAGATATCTTCTCATTCAAATGATGATCAAAGGTAAGTTTTTCATCAAGGACTAATCCAAGATGTTATTGTATGGGCGAAGATAATACAATGGAGTCATTAAGATACAAAAGGGGTGGTTTGCAGGTTTCTTTTTGTGGGAGAAAACAATATCTGTAGCTTGTTTGTTAGGATCCGGGTTAAAAGCCATCTTCCATTGAAAAGCCCAATCTCTAATGGTGAAAAGGTCTAGACTTAAATCCATACTAGACCTTGTTATGTCACAAACAGTAGAGAAAATAGACGTGTCACCAGCAAATAATTTTGATATAGAAATAAGGAAGATTATTAATATAAATTAAGAATAAGAGGGAATCAAGAACAGAGCCTTGTGGAACACCAGCATTAACATTAAGCCAACTAGATGACTGTGGATTACTCGGGGTTTGTATTGCTTGTTGAAATTCGTAAGATGTCTATAATTTATGCGATCGGTTGTAGATCTAAATTCGGTACTGTTTCTTATAAAGCCGTTTCTTAACGTGTCCTATACGAGAAAGCTATGATACTCAACTAAAAGTCCGATATGGACACCAAAGTCATAGACAATTCCATCATTGAAACACCGTTGACGAATTCAGATATCTTGGCACAACCTTGGTCTAAGCTAAGACCTTCTTGCCTTTTCAAGACATGGTTGATCTTGGTGCGCTCACGCACCAAGTAGCGAAAAGGATTGGGTGGCTTCGCGACGAGAGTGAGATGTTTTTTTGTACATTTCTTGAAAACTATTTTTAAAATATTCTACAATCATGTAGACTGGAAATTATAGATACCCGGCTATATCCAACCTCGATCCCAGGGCTTCTTTTCCCGTGACGTCTAAATTTGTCTAAATTTGTCTCGTCTTCTGTTAAAAAGAGAGAAAAAGCACTGGGATCGAGGTTGGGCTATTTCGTAAAATCGGGATTAGAGCCTTGGTATAGGCTGCTAGAGAACAATAAAATTTGTCGCATTTGCAAGAAGATCTAAAATCGCTTCAAGACCTTGACTAAGATCATGTGTGGCTTAGATACCTTGGATTAATTTTGGCGAAGCTTATTCGCTTATCCTAGAATGATAGCTTTCATTGAGTGGAGTAGTAGAGTGAGCAATTGGTGAGCCGATGACGGCCACGCAGATTGCATATTAGCTTAGCACGAACTTGCACTTCTCTTGGGAGAGGATCCGGCGAACTCAAACCGAGAAGGCCGTCGTCATAACAATTTCGCTAAAAAAATAGTAACCCACTGAGAGAAAAACAGAACGCTTGCTTCCTGTTCTCATTGGGACACTACGATATCCCGTTAGGTTTTTTTATAAAAAAGTAATCTGGAAAAGGTTAGATCCTTGGTATGAACAAAATACAAATTTCAGAGTGAGTTAGCGTGAAATCGAAGATAACATCGGAATTAGGGTGGATCTAAAGAGACAGTTCATGAATTTTTGCTCAAATTTTACCTTGTCTCAAATATCTATGTGACTGCTTGCAATGTTCCGCTATTTTACTACAACCGATTAATTGCAACCTCCTTCCCAGGGCTTCTTCTCTCTACGTTTAAATTGGAAGAAAAGGAGATAACAATTCTTTTCTTCCGATTTAAACGTAGAGAGAAGAAGCGCTGGAAACTAGGTTGGTTTAATTGTTCATAATCCGACGTGTCAGCAAAAAATTTAGTCACTTCTCCAAATTATCCCCGGACTAAATTTAATGTTGAATAATGTTGTTAATACAATTTTTTTTATGCCTTGCCATAATTCTTGAGCTTAAGGGGGCGCCTAATTCAAATGCAACATTTTCATTTTTACCCAATTTTATGTAATAACAGCATGTGTAACAATAAACATACATCAATTTCTTCATCTTCCTGATGTAGCCGAACGAGAGAAAAACTTGATGCAATGAATAGAAACAAATAAGAAAAACATTGCTAAAAGTATCAGAATACAAGTAATAGGAGAAAGAAATAGACTGAAATTACAAGATTGCAAAAACTCGAATTAGCGCCCGAGCACTTGGGGCGCGCTTATTTGAGGAAGGGTGCTTATTAATATTTTAATATTTCAGATCTAAGGGGAGAGGTATTTACTTGACGGAGCGCCTGATCAAGGCATTACAGTATTGGTACCTACAATTAAAAAAAAAATTACAGTAATTAATGCTTATTGTTACACCAACCTCATTCCCAGGGCTTCTTTTATTGTTAAACTTATCTTAACATACTTCTTGGACAATATATTTTATGTTTGTGGGAAGAAACTATGTTATGCCACTAGATTTAGAATAAGTTTTGCAAAACGGTCAGTTCGGAGAAAAAGTGTGTAAAATTATTGGTGGTCGTCGTCGATATTGTTGACGCAGGGGACTCATAAAATGATAATCGAGATACTATTGTAAAATATTTTAAAACGGAGTTTAGCCTGGATATATTATGCTTAAGTTTTGGGTGAACTTGAATTTCATTATACAGCGAGCCTATGTAGCTACGATCGCTTCCCAAAAATAGTGTATATCATCCGCTTCCTAAAAGTATATCTTCCTAATGAGCATGCGACGTTTTTTCAACGCTATAACAACGACACAGTGCTCTTCCTTTGTATTACGCGTGTTTGTAGCTGGAATTTATCCCCCAAATTGTAGGATTCCATTTGATGTGTTTATAGCAAAGAATAATATATCAACCTCGCATCTACAGTTTATTCTAATGTGTTCAAAAGTCTGAAAGCGAGTGTGACTGCGACGGTTTTCTATGATGTAACGGTTTATTCTGACCCGGGGTTGTTTTGAATCATGGTTATGTACTTTCTGTCTTTGCTCTCTCTTTTTTTTCGTGGCTGCTATTGATGCTAGAACATAAGTCGCTTGAGTTCTGATAGCACGAACATTCTAACCATTTTTTTATGTCCCGCGGACAGTTTTTCTTTGGATAACTTTAACTCCTGCAAAAAAAGCAATACAGTAGAAAATAAAAAGACAAACATTTTACAATGTCCTCTTTCAGAATTGCTATATTGGCTTGTGATATTTTTCATAATTTAAGATTACTCTTGGGTGTTGAATTAACGGGAAATTCGAGATGACTTTTCAATGATTATTTCTCAATATTTAATGAGGTATGTGCTTCGCTAAAAATAGCGCGAGGTAGTATATAGTAGTGGCCAGGTAGTTGGTAGGTAATAATAAGCGCCCGACCGGGCGTTTATATGTGAGATTAGAGATATATCCTACTCGAACCCAGCGCTGATAGTCTCTATGAATACGGAATGTCGACCGACATGAATGTCCGATTTATTGAAGAGAGGCAAATAGCCCTGGGAACGAAGTTGATATATATATATTCATGGTCCGATATTTAGCGAAGTATATATATATCACTATCAGAGGATTTACTGTTGTAGTAGCGAAGTACTTCGCTAAATATCGGACCATGAATATGTAGTAGGAAACAAAATTTAGCGGGGTACTACGCTACATAGTATAAGTAGGAAGAAAAGTAAGAAAGTAACAAAAATTATCGAAGTACTTCGCAAAAGATCGGACTATAGCATATAGTAATAGCGTAACATTACTTAGCGAAGTACTTCGCTAAATATTAGACCAGTAGCATATAGTAGCAAGGCACCAAAACTTAGCGAAGTACTTCGCAAAATATCGGACTATAGCATATAGTAATGGCGTAATATTACTTAGCGAAGTACTTCGCTAAATATGAGACCAGTAACATATAGTAGAAACGCAACAAAACTTAGCGAAGTACTTCGCAAAATATCGGACCATTAATATATAGTAGCAATGCAACAAAAGTTAGCGAGGTACTTCGCTAAATATCGGAGTATAAGAAATAGTAATGGCGTAAGAAAAGTTAGCGAGGTACATCGCTAAATTCGTGACACTGGTACATAAAGTTAGCGAGGTACATCGCTAAATTCGTGACACCGGTACATACATATCGTTCGCTAAATTTTTGAACTCTTGTATACAAGACATACGTTTCGCTAACTTAGTTAAAGTATCGTTTACCCCGCATTTCCGTAAATGAAACATCTGTGTGAAACATCGGTGTACTGTAGTTAGAGTGGTGCCTAAAGATGTATATCAGGTGGTGAGGTGTGAAATAGTGATACTTCTCAGGGAAAAGAAAAAAGCGAGACTCTTCTTGAAAAACACAAACCTCTTTTGTTCCGTTTTGTTGATTGTTTCTGTCGTCCCCACTTTGTAGCTGAGCTCAACTCGCTATGTCGTGCGACAATGAGACCTTTAGTGTGAGAGAAGGAGTATCCTGCATAGGTTTGTGTCACCTTTGACACTTTTTCAGCATCATAGTATTTTTCCCATTGAAAGATTTAGTAAAGTTAAGTACGCACACACAAGTCTACGTGTCGCGTTCTTCTCGTTCTGTTTTCGTTTGCAAAAAATCCGTACGTACTTTCTGGGTATGACCTTTACTTTGTTTACACCGCTTTTGGATCAAAGTAGACAGGTACGAATTTCCGAATTTCTTGACAAGATGGTGGCATCATAGCGTGGTGGTAAAATGATGAAGAAAATGAGAAAATTATAGATTTCTCCTGGAAAAAATAGCTGGATTTTCTGGAACCAAAAATGTCTTCTCGACAAAATCGTTACAAGAATACAGCACTTGATAATACAGAGCTGCGGAGGCGAAGGGAGGAAGCTGGTGTTCAGATTAGGAAAGCTAAGAGAGAAGAACAGGTTTGTATATTATTTCTGTTGTGCGTTTATTTTTTTCGTTCTGCACATCAGACATGTTATTGAATATAAATGTGAAATATTTTCTGCACTCACCCACCTATTGGTCTAAATTGGGCACGATTTCCCCAAATATTGAGTCCAAAAAAGCAAAATAGTACATTTTTCGTCATTTTCGAAACACATTTTTGTATATTTGTTCTAGATCATACTGAATGCTATTTTAAGTAAATGAGACATGATATTGATTATTATGACAAAGAAATATTTCCAGGTTCCACCCATCTGCTGGTCCACATTTGGCCCAATTTCCCCCAAATTTGGCCTCAAAATGCTAAAAAAAAGTACATTTTAAAATTTACATTACATCACAAATTAGAGGGATAGGATATAGAGGGATATAGTATCTTTTAAATGATATATAACATGTTGGTTGAGATTTTGATAGAGTGTTAAAAAAAATTGGATGAAGGTACCTTTTTTACTTTTTTCTGTAAGATAAATACCTAAACAACACATGAAAAATAGTTATTGGAAAAAGGAAGATGAATGGAGGCCACAAAAGCTCAAGAGATTCACAGGTGCTCATTAAAAAAAAAAAAAAAATTATTTGAACCAGAAAAAATACCCAAAACCAACTTTAGATAAGCCAACCAACTTAAGAACTGAAACACCCTATGTAGAACTCACAAAGTACCCAAACAAAGCCCTATACGCCTCCCTACCCTCGCTACTGTTCAGAGACATTACAAAAAAAAACATTAAAAAATTAGGACCCGTTTCTACCGAGCGGCGAATAGAAAATGCTAGAACTCTTCTAGAACCTTTCTACAAAACATATAAATAACCTTGGGAAGGAGGAAATAACATATTACACTAAATAAGAAGGAATTTGATAGCTGTAAAGGTATAAATTGTTGTAAAATATGTACATTAATTGGCGAACCAATGTTGAGCGGTAATGGGTTAAACTGAAGACTATTTACAATGTTGTCATGGTTGTGAAAACTATTTACATGTTGTGTGGTGCTGCGATTATGCGGTGTATTTCCTCTTGGGGCAATGTGTAACTGGGTGCCGTTCATTGCACATGCTGCATTGGTGAGGGTAACGGCATTGGTTGTTAGTGCAACCTCTAGAGTTGTAATGGTAGCAGGCACGCTGGGGGGCACGAAAGGGCTGCGGTGGAGCACGGAAAGGCTGCGATATGGGGGTAATGTTAAGTGGTGTGTTAGTTGGTGTAGGTGCTGTAGACGTGGTTCTCCTATCGGGACAACTGGGAGCGAGATGGCCAGGTCTGCGACACAAAAAACAAACGGACCGTAATTGACCACTTCTTACGTACATGTTACAAAGTTCATCATCTTGTCTATCCCAGGACATGTGAGGGTTGATGGCTAACCTTTGGCGAAATTGGATATCGTATGTCGACCAGGCAGAAAACTCGTATTGGGAGGCGAATTGGCAAATACTATTCTGGTATACCAGCATGCTATTAGCTAACTGTGGCTGAAAGTTAATCGAAGCCCTGATAAATGTGTTCCAAGCTGCCAGCCAGGTGATAATATCTCGCACCCTGGGACGATTTTTTTACTTAGGATTACTGCTTCCAGAGGATATGTGGAAGTCGTTGCTATCTGTGTTCACTTGAATAGAGAAGTCATCGTTGGCCATGGCTACGGCAGAAGGTAATAAGTTGTTAAAATTTACGTACTCACCGTTACGGATTTGGTTTAGAATCCTAACCGGAGCTGCTGGCAAGTATGACGATGGTACCAGGTTTGTATAAGGTCGATCGGTTGTTTGAATGTTTACGTTCGGCGCACCATTATTGATTTTCGGTAAATTATACTTGTTTCGATTCAAATTAGTGGCGAAGTTGTTCTGTAAACTTGCAGTGTTTGGCAAATTGTATCCGCGATGATTATTAGTGATAAAACCAGTGTTCGAAATGTTATTCTGTAAATTATTATTGTAAGCCCCGACGTTCGGCAAATTATACCTGGGACGACTATTAGTGCTGATATCCACGTTTGGCAAATTGTTCACGTGACGGCTCACGTCTGTTGGCTGTGTGAATATCGGGTTATGTGCAGGGAAGCCCATTGTGTAATATATGTAATAAATAACTTGATAATGAATAAACGTAATTAAAACCACAATTTGGTTCGAATTTGGGCCCAAATCACGTCCCTGAAATTTTTTTTCGCTTTAAAATTTATTTTACCATGGCATGTAGCTAAATAATTACTTTTCGTATAAAATATAATTTCATATTGTTACTTTTAGTTGTTCAAGAGAAGAAATGTTGAAGTAGAAAGTGAATTTAGCACTCATGATAGCTTTGCTCTTAGCGTTCATGATGGATCGGTAAGTTTTTAAAAGCCTGAGCCTGAAACAATGCTCAAATTTTACTCCTCTACTGTACAATGATTATGTGTTCTTATTTCTGAAATATAAATTTAATTTGCCTTCAGAATTGATCGACTGGAATTCCAGATTTGTAATTTTGAGTTAAAAATTTAAAACTTGAAATTATTTAAATCAACACAACGCCTTATTTGGGTTCTTTTTACAGTACGATATCCCTTTGGCACCAATAGAACTGAAAGTGTTGGTGTCTTTGTTCAAAGTTAAATGATAAGCATTTCATGTTCCTGTGAAATTCTCTAAAATATGAGGAGAAGAAAGTTTAAAATAAATTATTACTTTCAGGTCATTCTTAAAAAAATCCTTGTTTGCGGTCCAGCGCATGAGAATTTTATTTCTTAACCAGGCAGCTGCATAATAAATTTTTAACCCTTTCTTGGATGTTGAAGCATGTGTAACTATTGTATCGCAATTCCAAAGAACCGACCCTGATAATCAAGGTTTTAGTTTGTGCTTTATATTCCCATAACATAACTCTTCAGAGAATATAACAAAGGTCTTGTCATTTGGAAAACAAGTGGATCCTTGTTTCAAAAAACATATTTTTCCTAGCCGTTCTTGATCAACAAAACTAGATATGTCGCTCCTGCCATGTTTATTTCTATGAAAGTTATAGAAAATGCAGATATTTATATATATATAGTCATAGAAACATAGGAAGTTTTAAAGGAGCTCCAACACATTTTTAAAACTTTTCTTTCTTTTTGGCAGTAACTTATTTTAATTTGTGGTGAAGGAGTGCTATTAAACCACTGGTCACAAATTTTTAATGTTCAAAAATTTATCTACAATGAAGAGTGTTAAGTCAATGATCTTGCAATTGATTGGTTTCTTTGGGGCAAAGAGTCCAATCAATTGCAAGACCATTGATTCAGCACACTCCCCTGGTTGTCACAGATGTCTTAAAATTAATTAATTTTATTAATTAATTTTGTTGACATCTGGAACAATAAAATGTTATGAATTCTTTAGCACAATGCTACCTTCTGTGTGAAATATTTCACTCGGGAAGGCTGTTTGTAAAGAGCAAAACACTCTTTCAAGATACATAATCACTCTTCAACTGTTAGGCATCACCTGCAGAGGAGTGATAATGAGTAAGTTTTCAGCTTTATAGCTTAAAACTGTACTCAAAACCCCTCTCCACATGTGATGTCTGACAGTTATTATGAGGCTTGATAATTGATTGACTCTGGCTGATTTTGGTTGGCTGTGTATCATTTGGGGTATTGCAGTTCTTTGTCTTCTCTCTTCAATAAGCATAGGATCTCATACCTAAAGGTATTAAATTTTGTGGGTACAAAATTTTGCAACCTGAATTTTTATATGCAGGTATTAAATTTCATGAGTCAGTAAAAAAACTATGATTTGCAGGTTTTACATTTTGAAATACTAGAAAAAAATTAGATTTTAAACAGCATGTAACATGTAAGACTCTTTTCATTTTTATCATCGTTTGCATTGCTGATCCAGTACTTAATTTTGCAGGTATTTAATTTCGCACGAATTTTTTAAAAAACACGAATTGTAATACCCGCAAAAATTTAATGCCTTCAAGGTAGTGTTGTTCCAGTATTACAAGGTAACTAATATCTATTATTTGAAATTCATTATAGTTTCGAGAAGCCCTTCCTGTCATGATGGGAGAAATAATGTCAGAAGATCACGAGGCACAATTACGAGCAACACAAATGTTTAGAAAATTATTGTCGAAAGGTTTGTACACTTTTGCTCTAAATCGATATTAAAATAGGTTACACTATAAGATAAGGTTACACTATAAATTGGAAACTTAGCCATAAATTCAATATTTATTTCAAGTCCTATAACAATATTAGAGAATAATCAAGAGCAAATAATAACAGTGGTCCAAATAAAAGCAAACAACCACTGTGGGGTAGTGGTTTTTGAGCATAGCTTCAGTCTACAAAGCCTGGATCTATGCTCAAAATTTCCCTCATTCACAATGCTTATTTGCTCTTACTTCGGCCAATGTAAATTTTCTATAAAGGTTTGTTTCCATGAGGCATCAAATTCACAGTAAAAGCCAAATAAAGACATTCTATGTGTGACATCGATTTTTACCAATGGAATGTCATCACAAATTTTTCCTCATGGGAATCAAGCTTAAGGCAATTATCAAGAGCAACATCTAAGATGATTTTATATCCTCAAAATTACTTCTTGACAGTGATTATTTGCTCTTATATTTATCTTTTTTCATTCTTTTCAGATCCAAATCCACCAATTGATGAAGTCATTGAAGCAGGAATAATTCCATGTTTGATTGCGTTTTTGCAAAGAACAGAAGAAAATGTTTTACAGGTAGGTAGACTTTTCAAGGTTATAAAAATAGTTTATTAAAGGTGGATCTTCACTAGGAAATTTGTTTGGGCAAATTCGAAATGAAGTCATACATTTGTTGAACACCTGACAGTTGACTTCACTATTGACCGATGCAATGTCTCCATTTAGAATTCATGTAAACAAATTCTCCCAGTGGAGATTCACCTTAAGTCAATGAGCCTGCAAGTGATTTCTTCACTACAAAAAAAACGATAAGTTCAGTGGTCGAAATAAGAGTAAATAATCATTGTGGGGGAGTGATTTTGAGGATAACAAAACCTGTAGTTATAATAAAAAATCTCTCCTCAACATTGATTATTTACATTTTGACCACTGAAGTTATAACATCTTTGACTCTGTTATTCGGGAGATTTAGCTATGTCCTCTCCATTCACATAAGATAAAAATTTACATTCTAACAATATTTTTCTCTACACAAATTAATGTATGTAAATCTTCCATTTAGTTTGAATCTGCATGGGCATTAACAAACATTGCATCAGGTACATCCCTTCAAACAAGAAGTGTCATTGAAGCTGGTGCAGTACCAATATTTATACAACTATTACTTTCTCCTCATGAAGATGTGCAGGAACAGGTACATATTGAGTGATCGAAATAACTGCAAATTATTGAATGTGGATGAGTAATTTCTCAACAACCTATCAGGACTTGAAATAACTGTCGATTATTACTGTAGATAAGAGATTCTTCAGAATATTTACTGAATAATACTGAAAATAATCTCTTCCACAGTGATGACCAGCAGTTGTTTCAAGGCCTGGCCTATGCTTAAAACTCACTCCTCAACAGCTATTATAATTTGTTCTTATTTCAAGCACTCTTATTTCTATTGTAGTCAAAAAAATTCCACAGTGAAAAATAATGACTCCAAATAATAAAAATAATACTTCGAATAGTCTAGTTCACAACTGTCGTTCTGGGACGGTCCTATGTTCTGTGTTTAGACGGAACAGGCTGAGCAAATCTGACAGAAGAAGTCCAATACAAGAGTAGCCTAAATTGACATCGAAAAATATGAACAAAAACGATGGAGTAATAATTCAATGCTTCTTCTATCGTTGCTTTTGTCTACCTAGTAAGAAAAAGTTCATTTCATCCTTTTCTCCAATTACAACAAACATGTAACTCTTTGAATGTTGTTTATGTAACAATCGAACCGTAAGATTTCTGAGAATTTG
The DNA here is from genome assembly GCA_032360805.1 of Neoturris breviconis. Taxonomy (NCBI): domain Eukaryota; kingdom Metazoa; phylum Cnidaria; class Hydrozoa; order Anthoathecata; family Pandeidae; genus Neoturris; species Neoturris breviconis. The sequence goes on from JAULBZ010002069.1 coordinate 11,200, forward strand.
TAAAGCTTTACTCGTTTAACATCCACATTCTTGAAAATTGATTTGGAATTTATTGCCACGGGTATATACAGTCTAGCATGGTAGTATTCACATTGACTATGGTGCAAAGTTATAAATTAATGTTTTACCTGTTTCTATACTCACTGTGTTGAAGTATAAAGTGCTTGGTATATTAGCCAAACTTTACTTGGTATATAATGCTATATAAGAATTAGATACATAAGGAAGGAAGGAAGGAGATAGGATTGCTTTTTCAAACAATTTCTGGCGTTAGCGAGATTGAATAATTAAGTATTAGTTGTATATATCAGATTTTATTTTACTTATTATTTTTTTTATCTTTTAAAAATATTTCCAGAGGGGTGTATGTTTGAATATTGTTTGTATGAGCTGTATTTATTTTTTTATGCTGTTACTATTATAGGCTGTTTGGGCATTAGGAAATATTGCTGGTGATAATGCAGAATGTAGAAACTTTGTTATTGATAATGGAATTCTGGCTCCCTTGATTCAGTAAGTGCACATGTTGATTTGATACGACAAGCCTCAAACGAATTGTCCAGTTTAGTTCAGTAGTTCAGACCAGCTTCACAAATAGTATATTTACTTATTTCAACCTTCATCTTTGACAACTTAAACTCCGTAACATTTAATGGAAGTACTTATAAAATAATACGGATGCTTTCCTAGGGTACTTACTTTTACTTGTGTCAACTTTCATACCTGAAGATTAAGCTGACCCTTCTTGAACAAGAGGTATTTTTTCAGGATATAGCGTTAAATATATAGATATAATTGTCTTCTATATACAGATTGCTTAACCATTCAACAAAAATCACAATGACGAGAAATGCTGTATGGTGTTTATCTAATTTATGTCGCGGAAAAAATCCACCACCAGATTTCGACAAAGTTTCACCAGCTTTACAGACACTTGCACAACTTCTTTTTCACAATGATGCAGACGTTTTAGCAGATACGTGTTGGGCAATTGCATATTTATCAGATGGACCCAACAAAAAAATCCAGACAGTTATTGATGCTGGTGTTTGCAGGAGATTAGTTGAGCTTTTAGAGTAAGTATTAGATTATACAGATAATCCAGTTAAAACGTTAAACACCAAAGGTTTATTTCCCAATTCTTTATAATTTGTTTATATCGCACGATATAGATTTTGTGTGTTTAGGTCGACCTATGCATGCTACGTTAGATTCTTTGTATGTGTCTTGATTCAATTTTGATTGACCAAAATATAAACAAACGATTGAACTTTGTCTTCAACTTTAATTGGTATTCATTTGAACACCAGTGCACAAGCGATGTAAGTACTCACAGTGTTCAAAATAAGAGCAAATGATCACTGTGGAGAAGTTCTCATAATTTGTTTGATATACTTTGCATAGAATGTGGTTATCGCAGTAAAGAACAGATTAATCTTTGTTGAATTTTGTCAATTTTAGTTGATTTAACCTTACCAAAAAAGTTGGTTTTAGAGTGAAATTTTGAGATGGTCTCTTACATAATCTCGAAAAAGTTACGGTGATAAACTTAATTTAATTATTTTAGACATTTACAGACAAATGTTAACTTTAAGTTGGTTTATTTTAGACATCCGCAGGCGAATGTTGTATCAGCTGCTTTACGTGGTGTTGGAAATATTGTTACTGGTGATGATACCCAAACACAAGTATGTCAATAGATGATACGCTTATTTTTATTTATTAGTTAAAATTAGAGCAAATAATCACAGTGATTATTTTGTCTTTTTCCATGCCATGGGATAATCCAGATCATTTTCGATATCTGTTGAGCTACGTTTTTGGCTAATATCTTTAAAAATCGGCTACAAATCAGAAAAATCTGTAGAAGGAGTTCAGATTTTCCGAGTCGTAGCCAATTTTTTAAGATGGTAGCCAAAATTGGTATGATTAATCGTACTATGTAAACGTAGATTTATATATCAAGGTGACTTCTTCCTGGATAAAATGTAGCTTAATTTTACAGTGTTCAAAATAAAAACAATAGAATCTCCTGGTATTTTACCCTAGAATCGATGTTTTTATTTTTCTCCAGTTCATCAGCGTCTCGGCGAAAATACTGGGAACAATTTTGTTCCTATTTCTACTGGGGGTGGGTAGGGGATGGGGGCTTCAACCGAGGATATCAAAAAGATACGGATGGAATGGTCACTGTGAAGGAGCAGGTCTTTTGAGCATTGCTTCAAGCTAGAAAGCATAAAGTGGTGTTCGAAGGATGGCTCCTCCGCAGCGATGATATTTTAAAAGCAAATAATCACTTTGCTTCAGGCGATGCTCAAAAATCTCTCCTCCGCAGTGATTATTTGCTCTTATTTTGAATACTGTTCTAACAAAATGGTTTCAGTACTCTCCTCAGCACATCATATAATCATAAAATTATTTGAACTTTTGTTATTACAGGTTGTAATGAATTGTAATGTTCTTCGATGCTTACTAGCTTTATTAAGTAGTCCACGTGAGTCGATTAGAAAAGAAACTTGTTGGACACTATCTAATATAACTGCTGGTAATAAACAACAGATACAGGTTTGTCTTCAGTGTAAATAACCATTACTAGAAAGTCTGAAGCTATGCTCAGAAATTCGCCCTCCACAGTGATTATTTGCTCTTTCAAAAAATTTCGTTCCTACATTTTTCTTTGACGAAATCTTTTCAGTGTTCGAAATAAGAGCAATTCGTCACTGTGGACAAGGAATTTTGAACACTGCTTTTTTTTGAACATTTTGAACACTGAATTAGAGTAAATAATCACTGTGGAGGAGGGATTTTTGAGCAAGCTTCTGGCTTTATAACTGGAAGCTATGCTTAAAATCACCCAGCATTCCTCAGTGTTTACTAAGTTTACTCGCCTTCAAATAAGTACTGTATAAGTACTTTTTTAACAGTGCATTCAATCTACCAGGGTTTCTGGATGTTATTTGACCCCTGGTTTAATTTTGCAAGAATGACCTCATTTTGTGAAACTTTCTTCGCACTTTATTTATAAGCTTGCAAAGTCTGGTTTCCTATTTTGAATGATTAGAAAGTAAATAGTCTTACAGAGAGATATTTGTTTGTGATTACTTTATTGATAAAATGTTATCTTTATCTAGACCGTGATTGATGCCAATATTTTTCCTTCTCTTATCGACGTTCTTTGTAAAGCAGAATTTAAAACTCGAAAAGAAGCAGCCTGGGCAATCACTAATGCTACATCAGGAGGATCTAACCAACAAATCAGGTAAGTAAGGTCAGATTTCTTACTTAGATTCTTTTTCTTGTGAGTCTTATTACATAAATATAAAAATTGATCTATCAGATTTGTTAAATATGCAGGAATGGAGTTCATTCATATGTTGAAAGAAAAGCAAATAATCATTGTGGAGGAGGATATTTTGACCATAGATGTAGGCTTTATGGCCTGGCTATGCTCACAAATCACTCCTCAGCAGTGAGTATATGAGTTTACCTGTAGTTATTGGGAATGGTGTTATTTAAATTTCTTTATTGTTTTCAGATATATTGCAAGTCAGGATGCAATTCGTCCTTTATGCGATCTTCTATCAGTAATGGATACAAAAATAGTTATAGTTGCACTTAGTGGAGTTGAAAATATTTTACGAGTTGGAAGAGAATTATCTAAGGAAATTGAGGATGGAACAAATCCTTTTTCCATGCAAGTTGAGGAGTGTTTTGGTAAGTGTATTTATTCTTTTCTCATTACAGTTTTTTTTTAAAGGAAAAGCAAAACTCTTATATATATATAAGCATGCGAAATGACTTTTACTATATGTATATATATCTGAGTGAACATTTGTTTTCAACATTTCAAGTCTTAATATGCCAAACATCTCCTCTGGAGGAGTGTTTTTGAGTATAGTTTTAAGATTTGAGTGGTATTTTCCAACTTGTTCTAATTTTAAGCACAGTTGACGCAGTAGTCGAAATAAGAGTAAATAAATAATCATTGTGGAGGAGCAATTTTTGTGCATAGCTTCAGGCTTCTCCACAGTGATTATTTGCTCTTATTTCGACCACTGTGACATGTATTGTTATTTGTATGTAGGTTTGGATAAGATTGAATACCTACAGCAGCATGAGAATGAGGAAATATATAGAAAGGCATATGAAATAATTGAAACATATTTTCGCGATGAAGACGAAAATGGTGAAGATGTTAATATTGCACCTGACTCGACAACTGATCATTATGCATTCGGTGGAGGAGTGTCTGCTCCAGAAAATGGTTTTACTCTCTAAATTTTGTATGAATAATGGCTGTTTTACTCGTGATCAGTAATGCCCATCTCTGCCTTATCTGTTAGATGTCGTTTAAGACGTCGACAGACGTTTGACTAAGTGTCAGTTAGAGAAAATGATTTTGCTTATTTAAATGTGTCTGGATAAGGTATGCTTCACTTGTGATCCATACCGCTCATCTCTTCCTTATTGTTCGCTTGACGTTGTTTAAGTCGTCGTCGGACTAACCTGAGTTAAATGTCTTGTTTGATCGAGTGTGTCAAAAACTTAAGCTAACTCTACCTTATCGTCTGCTTGACGTCGTTAAAGTCTCCGAGGGACTAGCCTGAACTATGTATCTTGTTTAACCAAGCATGTCAAAAACTAGAGCTAGTCTATCAATATGTACTGCTTATAGAGTCCTTATGGGGAAACTCGAAGCCTTTATCTGATCAATTGATTTAGCTTGCTGCCATTCATTTCCATTAATTGGGGGTATAATCTTGCTAGTCTGTTGCCCCATGCGTGACGTCAATTTCTACCAATGGAGTGTCTCCATGATTGATTACATTAAAATGTGGAGCCTGGATACCATCCTTGACCCACAAATTTCGTTAGGCTAAGTTAGTCAATATGGTTTCAATTTGAAGCCTGGACCCTGTCCTTGATCAACTAAATTAATCAATATAACATAAATTGAACATATAAGCGTAATCTACTTTAAAAGGATTAATTTTCGCGAGGGATTGAATTTCGCGGATTTTGGGGCAATCAATAAAAAATGTGTCCCCGTGAAATATTCCAAGAATGCTTATCCCCACTTTTTTGCTAAGGAGTCCTTGTAAAAACGAATTCCACGAAAATTGGGAACAGGTACATCAAGCGCGAAAATAAAACCCAGCTAAATTTCTGGAAACGGTGAAACCGCGAAAATAAATTTTCCCGAAATGCTTAAATTTCACAGTCTTTCCAATCCGCGAAAATTAATCCATTTAAAATAGTTGGTATCCAAATTAGCTAAAACAACTGCCGGTTATTACTGGAGGGGAGATTTTTCAGAATATTTTCAGACAACTGGAAATGTTCTGAAAAATCTCTCCTCCACAGTGATGACTGGCCTACAAATAGGACTCCAGTGGTCAAAATAAGAGCGAATAATCATTGTGGCCATAGCTTCAGTCTACAAAGCCTGAAGCTATAAAAATCCCTCTTCCACAGTAAATAATATGGATATCAACTAGCTTACCTATATGTTCGATTGTTTTAAATTAATGAGTGAAATATGCAGTTATTGAGGTATGGATCAAGGGCTGGTTGTCAGGATCAGATTCGATCTTACAATATTTTTTTAAACTTTAGTTTATAATTTATACATGTATCTTTTACAAAATCACCTTGCTCAGAGGTTAAAATAACTGCCAATCATCACTGTGGTGGAGAGACGGAAAATCGCTCTCCACAGTGATGACCGGTAGTTATTTTAACCCCTGCCTGCTGGTTTTTAGTTCCATGTTTTATCAGCACTGTTAGCGGTGCTTAAAATAAGAGCAAATATTCACTGTGGAGGAGTGAGTATGCTCACATCCTCTCTTCCACATTGATTATGTGCTATCGTTTTAAACACTGTATCAACACTGTTATAGGTACAAATTTTTCATTACGACTAACGCTGATCACTCAAATGAGGAGATTTAACAAGCGTATGGCATCCGCGGAGAGGACTATCGAATCATTGGTTTCTTCATAGCTCTTCTTCGTAGATGTGATTTACGTTTATTGCGACGACTCCTGGAACTATGTAGATTTCTACTAGGGGAATTCGTTCGCAAGAATTCTAAATGAAGCCATTATATTGGTTGACAGTGACGCCATGTGCAAGGAAACGTTTCTTTCAACCAATGTAATGGCTCCATTTAGAATTCGCATCCACCTTTAAAAATATCTCGAAATTAGTACGTTTTCAGTGGTCAAAATAAGAGCAAATAATCACTGTAGGAGAGATTATGTTCAAAAACACCCTCCTCCACAGTATTTATTTGCTCTTGTTTAGATTGTTTGACGTGGATTTGGTTGTTAAATGGTGGGATTCAACATACCTGTAATAACCGATTCTTGAATGAAGAGATTGTTTTGTGTTCATACGATTTAAAATTTGTACATATGTTTAGGGTGTACAAAACAGTGAATTTTTTATTCCTCTAACCTTCCGAAAAAACATCCTTTACTATTTTATATCGACTTGTTTTTTATTCCTCCACATCATAATGTTGTCTGCATGAACATGACGTCCTCCACATCATAATGTTGTCTGCATGAACATGACGAATTTCTGTAGATGTATTTATTTGACGTCTTAGGCCATGGTAATTAATGCGAAAATTAATACACTTAAGGTAACTGATTCACAGTTTTATGACAATTTTTTTATGTTTTTCTGTGATACTTTTACCAAAAATTATATGAACTTTTATTAAAAACTTCGCAAAAAATCAAATGCTTGCGGAAAATGCGACGAAAATATAGGCTGCATGCTAGAGTATCAATTTATCATGACAAAGATACCGTTCATCCTCTTAATCAGAGTCTAGAGTTTCATAAAGTTTCAATTTTTATTTGAGGCATCTATGTCTCCGACGTTGTTCTAATTTATGCAAGGATTTCTTAAGCAGAATGCAAGGTTCGACATAATAAATGTTCGAGTTACCCGGAGTTCGAGTTAACTACTGGTATTGTATTGTACTGACATATGAAGAAAAAAAACACGCGAAGTTGTGGTCTAGTATGTCGATAGCCAAGGATTCCTGCCTCTTTACTTCCTTCGTTTTCTTTCTTTACGTTACAATCCGTCGTTTGAGATTTTAGTTCCACTCAAATGTTTATTATTAACATTACTACATCAACTTCAGTTTACGTATATGGAATAAGGAGAGAATAAGAGAAAGAAAGAAAAAATAGAGCTTAGTATACTAGGCTAGTATGTCGAAAAAAAAATCATTTTCCTCTAATGAAAATATAAGATTTTATACCTTCACAACAACCTTGATATAACTACCTTAAGGGAAGAAATTTTGGCGGTTGGCAAAATCGGCATATTTGGCGGGAATTTAATTTGGCGGTTGATAATTTTTTTTTAATTTGGCGGTAGACCAATTTTGGACAAGTTTTGACAGTTAAAGCCGCCGCGACACACTGATCACGTGACTTTGAATTAAGTTGCTACATATAAATTAGCTCGGGGACGGAATAGACAGATGTTTTCAAGTTTTTAGCGTTTTTTAAACTGTTTAGATCGTGTAAATATTTATAAAAGAATAAGTTTTTCTTTCTTTAGAAATTTGGCGGGAATTTAATTTGGCGGATGACGAAAATTGTTTAATTTGGCGGGTGACGATTATTTTTAAACTTGGCGGGAATTTAATTTGGCGGTTTTGGGCAAAAACCGCCAAATCCGTCAAATTTTCTTCCCGCCAAAATTTCTTCCCTTAAGGTAAATTATATGATAATAATATTCGTTATGCGCAAAATTATCATGTGACTTAATGTGTATTTTACAGACCAGAACGAAACACTGGCAAACATTCTTGCAAATGTATGCAGCATTACAGTTTCTAGCCAGAATACAATTTAGGCGAAGTTTAATTTCTGTGGAGCAGTTGTTCTACCGTCGTTTCTGAACATTCCGCAGTGGTCAAAATAAGAGTATAATTACTGCGATCACTGTTATGGTTATGGTTATGAAATTGTTAAATTTTATTCCCGGGAAAAACATCTGAAACTTACATAACGCTAATCTATAATTTTATTTGTTGTATTTTATTTTTTATCATTACATTTCTCTCAACATTTTCCTCAACCTGGTATCTATCATGACGAAATTAGTGTTGTACCTAATACACTTACCTTATCGGTCCAAAAAATGTCGGCCCTAAGGGACGAAATTTTCGCAGAGTGACGAAAATTAATATCAATTTTAGGTGATTTAACCTTAACAAAAAAAAGTTGGTCTCTAAGTTTAAATGGTGCTTCGAAATTGCCGACGAAAATTTGAATGTCAAGCTCTGGTAAGCTAGCCAACCATTTCGACCTTTCGCTAGCGGCTGAACGAAGGGCTATAAATGTAGGCTATGGTAAGCCTAATCGCAGCATAGTCACAGAATCACTTCTTATTGTTATTATAAATTAATAATGGTAGAGAATTTATAGAGAACAGTTACTTTAGGAGCATTAACTTTCGCGGGCATTAACTTTCGCGGTTTAAAAAATCCGCGAAATTTTTGCATTTCGCGAG
>JAULBZ010002070.1:0-19744 GCA_032360805.1 Neoturris breviconis
ACATTGGGCTCCATATGAAGAGGCCCTAAAGACCTAATTCATACTGTTAATTCCTATGTCGGGGGACTAAATTCTTCATGCACCGTTACTACTCTGTTGGAGTTCTTTTCTTTGTCGTTTGCATGTGGTCCTTGTCTGGTCCCTTGGGCTCTATTGCCTCTCCTTTGCCTATTTGCCTCTGCCGGAGATCTCCTTGCCTGCCGTCCTTGTCTGGTGCCTTGGGTTCTCATGCCTTCCCTTTGTCCATTTGCCTATTCCTTTTTTTCTTCTGGGATCTTTCCTATGGTCCTTATCTGGTGTCTCGTTTCTATTGCCTTCCCTATGCCTATTCCTCAGTTCGGTCCTGCCTGTTGCCTATGTTCCTTTGCCGACTTGCCTATGGTCCGTATCTGGTGCCTTGGTGCTGTTGCCTTTCCTATGCCTATTCCTCAGTCCGACCCTGCCTGTTGCATGTGTCTTAATATTTCGCTTGCGAACATAGTGGTACACGCTTCGTAAACTTTAAATTACTGGTGTAGAAACGCTTGTAAATTTCTATAGGTTAGCTAAGGAAATTCTTAGACTAGACGATAGTCAATCTACGGAGGAATCAAGCTAATAAAATGGGAAAATAAACGGGAATCGGGCGAAATCGGAATTTACGGCGCAGACTATGAAAATCAAAGCATTTTATTCCTTTTCTCATATTTACCTATATCTATCTTATGAAAAGTTACCTACAATATAATAAGAAATGTCTAGAAGCGAAAAAAAAGACCGAGACTTCTGACTAGAAAGATAGAAGAAAAATACATTGTTCGGTGCAATTACCGATACTCGGGGCGTTTATTTGAAGTAATACAGTACAAACAAGGTCATAAATTATGCTAAAACTTGTGAATTTTAGAAGAGTAATACACACCAAAAGCGAAGCAAAACAGAGGAAAACGACAAGTCTCAAGAGAATTATCAGATTCGACAAATTCTTTTGATTCTAGCAACCTAGTTACCAGGCTCCGGGAATAAATTCGAATTTTCGTTCCGATCATCTTGCTAGTAAAAATTTAAAGCTTATTAGGAAAGTTAAAATTCCGCATTTTTTGCACGAATTTCCTTCTTTACCAAATATTTATAACCATTATTATGGTAGCGTTACTTAAAATAGAAAGTAAATGATAGAGCCGCAGGTGCTTCTTTTTCTAAGATAGTATAGGGAAAATTGGTAAACCTCTCTAATTGATAATATTGTATATAAACAAACATAATAAGTGTAGTCCTAATAAAAATATAAAAATTATTTGTCACGTTGGGTTTGTTACTTCACGCCTACCATACACTCGATAACTACTCAATAAAGAATTCTACGAATAGATAATTGAAGTTCTCAGCAAACGCCAACAGTTTTTAAGAATAAGACCACGAGAGTTCAATTTGTGTGTGTGTTGGAAAAATGGCTTCACGTCAGAACGTAAGTATAATAATCTTTGTTATTTTTTTGTAAGGTCATATTATTTCAAATTGAACGACTGTTATGTCATAAAGTATTGAATTATGATTTTTGACTTATATACTATGATGGTTCCCTGCACGCACACGGCGTTGCGATGGTGTTTCAACGTAGTTTCGACGTTGATCCAACGTTGTGTTTCCACAGGGTAATGCGTGATCTTGTTAGCTAAATATTATCTCTTCCCAATGGACAAGAACATGTTCAAAGTCTGCAGTGAAGACGCTAGAACAACGTTTTCAAACGTTGTTCTAGTATTTTTACTGTGGACTACGTCTTTATGACGTCTTTATGACGTTCATTAGACATTGCGAATTGAAAGATTTCTGTGCGATTCTGCGCGAAAGCCAAAAGACATTCCATTGAGTAGAAATTGACATCACACATCGTAGAAATTGGTAGAAGCCAGCAATCAACCTCGTTCCCAGGGCTTCTTGCCTTTTCGAACACGGAAGAGCGGCTCTTCCGTGTTCAAAATAGCAAGAAGCCCTGGGAACGAGGTTGGCCAGCAATGCATTAGGGAATACCTTCACGCAGCAGAATATTTGGGCTAATGTAATATGAGTGTGGAAATAATACTGTGGAAACTGAAACAAAATTTCCGAAATTAAAATATGTATATTCACCGCGTTTCTAAATATTCACTTATTAAAATAGTTGGCTCACTCAGTGGCAATTCAGCAGTAAAGACGCTAGAACAATAGCCTGAAACTATGATCAGAAACCAATACTCCGCTGATGTTTGGAGCGATGAGATATCGGAAGGAGGAAGGTTTAGATCTGAAATTAAGTAATGGATAAACAATAGATGGTAACAATATAGTATGGGGGGGAATGGGGGAGGGGGATAATGCAAAGGTAAAACGATACCTTAAAATATCCGGATGTCGTCTGAAGATAGTTGTTTACTTCATTATTATTTAGAAATGTTATAAATGTCTTGGTTTTATACATGATCAGAAAGTAAGATATCAAGAAAAACAATTTCATCCACAATGTTTTTACTGTGAAATGTGCAAAAAATCTCTAGCAGGTAAATATCAATCTTAAGCTATGTTTACTCGCTACAATTAATCGGATTAATCGGGATTTTAGCTACTATCCTGAAAATTCGGTTACGGTTCGAAAAAATATGTACTGTTTCTGCACAATTCGTGCGAAAGAATAATGCAAAATTGGTAGTTTCGTTTTTTAAGAAGTAACCAGTACCCGAAGTGAGAGCTAATAATCACCGTGTAGGAGTGCCTTTTGAGTCAAAAATCCCTAATCCACACTGATTATTTACTCTTATTTCGACCACTGGTAACCAATCAATTGTAAGAACGTTGAATTTCTTCGTAAGTGCCCGTACATTTCAAACCCAGTCCAGTAGGAAAAAACTTGTTCAAAGTCAGCAGTAAAATGCTAGAACAACGTTGAAAACGTTTGTTCTAGCATCTTTACTACGGACTTTGAACAAGTTTTGACTCGCTGGGAATCTAATAAAACAAAAGCTTTTTTTGGTCAAATGGCACCTCAGGATGAACACGATACAAACTCTTTCTCTCGTCAGTATTTACATGAACAAATGCTCCTCCACAGTGATTGTTTCGAGTCGAGCAAAGTGGTCTAAACTATAATCAAATTTTAAACATTTTTATTACAGGAATCACGTGTCACGAAGAGGCTGGTAAATTATATTGTCAACCATGCTTCAATATCTTAGAAGAAGAGGTAAGTGTTCATTTTAGTGGTGTTGATTGTCCGTCCTCCGCAATGTAAAGCCTTAACCTTACTTAGGGTTGGGTATTTTTGGGCTCTGTAAGGCTGGGGGAGGGGATATGGCCCCTCTCTCCATAATTCCTATTTGAATTGAGGAATTCCAAAACTTGGTATAATAGTACTGTTTAACACTTTTGGCATAAAAATAAATTTCATAATGTCCGTATCATAAAAAATTGCGCCAACTAAAATTCTCATAAAAATCCTTTTTTGACAAGCAAAAACAGGTTTTGTGTCAGTACCATCACTATTCACTAACATAATGCTGATGTCAGCAATTTTTGAAGACATTCTGGCCACAGAATGTTTTCTCTGAAAATCATTCACAAAGAGAATTTTAGGACAATAGGAAAAGATAGAAAGTTTCAATTTGCTTGGGCAAATTGGGTAAAGGTTCAGTATTTCAAACGTTCCAGAGGGGAGGGGGAGGGGCAAATGGGTAGATTCAAGAAACAATATTGGTGTTGGAGAGATGGGAAAGTGTTTTTCCAGTATCTCGTAGAATTGTTTTATTTATTAATTGTTTTATTTTATTGGGTTTCATACCTCGAATTCACAAAATACCAATCATTTCCAGCCTTTACCGCGATACAACTGTTGTCTAATATCCACAAGACAGCCGTAAAAAATGGATTTTTCGAGGTAACTTTTTGATTTTCTTTATTTTAGAGATGCGCACGATGTAGAACACTTATTAAATCAAACAAACAAAGTTACAAAGGCAAATCATATCACAGCGAATGTTTTACATGCCAAAAATGTGGAAAGTCACTAGAAGGTGTGTTATACATTTGTATATTTCTTCCTTGTCGGCACACAACGTCGTATCAATGTCGTAATAACGACAAAACGACGTCACGTGCCCACTTGGTTACGAGAAGGGATGCATTTGCGTCTTTCTACTACCAAGAGAGAATTTTACATGATATACATTTGTTTTATGCGATGTAAAGGAGTACCCAGTGAGCAAATACTTGCCCAAAGTCCGCAGTAAAAACGCTACAACAACCCCTCACATAAATTATGAGACTATTTTCGAAATTTAGCAAGCAATACACACCACAAGCAAAACGCAAATGCTGAAAATGACCACTAGAAGTCCCTAGAGATTTATCGAGTAGACTTAAGAGCTTAGGACTCGACAAATCTTGTTGCTTCTAGCGGCCTAGTACCTAGGCTCTTGGTACAAATACGAATTTCTGTGCAGTTCGTCTTGCTAATCAAAATTTAAGTCTTTTTGCCTAAGTTAAAATTCAGAATTTTTATACAAATTTCACCTTGTCTCAAATATTTATGTAAGGGATTGTAGAACAACGTTTGTACCGAATATGGTCTCGGTGGTTAAAGAAGCCCTGGTTGGTGAAACAAATCTCGGTAAAAATGTTACGAGCTAAGGTGAAGTAAACGGCAAAGGAATAAAACCCTTCTAAAGTAATGTATTTTTATGCAACCTCATTCCCAGGGCTTCTGATATTTTATGCAGTTAGCTAAATATTTAGTTTATGTACGCGTGTATCTCTTCCTTTCTCTGATTTTGAAGATGAAAAGCAACTCATGAATTTGAAGATAAAAAGCTACATAGTTTTACGAGGATTAATTTTCGTCTAGAGCACTAATGCGCGCCAAACTTGAATATTCGCGCACATAGACAATATTGCGCGAAATTGCGTGGAAATCTATCTTAAAAATGTATTTTCGTATTTCTTTTTTATGTTTACGCTAACAAAGGTTAGTCACTGACATGAAACTTTACCTGATTTTAGGGCTTAGTTTTCACGTCGAAGATGGTAAATTTTACGATGAAGATTGTTACCGTAACGTTAACGCCTTGAAATGTGATGAATGCAAACAACAGATTGATGGAAACGATATAAACTTTACGACGTTTCGTGGAAAATATTATCATCATCGTTGTTTCGCGTGTGCTGAATGTCATCAATCCTTAGGCGGTGATTCCTTCAAAGTATTAATTGGTCAACGATATTGTAAGCGATGTAGATAAGTAAGGTTACTACATATTATTGCCAATTCATAGTTGGGTATCAAAAACAAGCTACCATTACGTATAGAATTTGATTTTTTAATGTATATATACTTAATACAACCGAAGAAAAATAATGCGTAATTCTTTAACCTACACCCTTCACAGCAGACAAAAACCTGTTTAAAGTCAGCAAAATAACGTTAGAACAAAGATCTTTAACGTTGTTCTAACGTTATTTTGCTGACTTTAAACATGTTTTTTTTATTCTAGAAAGACACTTTCAGAATCAAATCTTTGTGCGGTGTCTCGCAGAATTATGAAATTTATTTTTTAGTAAACTTTCCACAAGCCTGCAGAGCCATTTTAAAAATCAAATTTACATGAAAAGGGGGCTGCTGTACTTGAATAGTCAGCGTTCTGGATACCGCATGGTCATGAAATTTCTTGATGAAGAATACAAGCATAAACCAAGGTGTTTAGAATTTTGATTTTTGTTTGGCAATTCTGATGATTTTTGTTTGGCAATTCTGAAAGTGTCTAATCAAGGTCTGTATAAAAGTTTAGTTAGAGTTTAGGCTCAACCAAACGAATCTTCTGCATCAAATTCTATCTGAATATTAAACGTGATGCTTACAGCCGTATTCGAATTAAGAGCAAATAATCACCGCGGAGGTGTGATATCCAAGTATAGCTTCAGGCTAGATAATTCCTCCTCCGAAGTGATTATTTACTCTTATTTCGACCACTGAATAGACAGCCAACCTTTCAAATAACTACATGTAAACATTGTTGCAATCCATACAGCACGCGCAAAAATGCAATTATTTGGCCCTTCTCCTCTCATTGTGCGCAGGGAACAAATAAAACATAATATATAATGACGGCCTTAACAAATGCTTTTATTTCCGCTAGGGCAGCGTCTTCCAAGCGAGATTCTAAAATTCAGAAATTTGATCGCTCGAAAGTTGGCGTGCAAGCTTAAGAGTTCAAAATTTTAACTATCAAGCGGAAAAAAGCTGACCGCGCTGAATGGAAACCGGGCATAATGCGTACATACTAAATAAATGATCCCCTATATAACCCGAAACTATACTCCTGACAGGTGTTAAGTGTAGCTACTGTGAACCGTGAACAGTTAGAAAACATGTCCGCAGTAAAGCCGCTAGAATAACGTTGAAATCGTTATTCTAGCGTCTTTACTGCTGACTTTGAACAAGGTTTTGTCAACTGGGTAGACGTTATAGATTCTGGTCTACAAATTAATCTTATAGCTTTGTGGTATGTACCTTAGACTTTCAAGATGATTTTGCGTCTACTTATAGCGATACATGTGGTGCGATTGTCAATTTATACTCGCTCTATCACAACAATCTTAAATGCCACATCTTTCTATCATGGTTAAATCATAAGAACTTTATAAAAGAGTATGAATAAAGTGATGCATAAGCTTGCTACTGTACGCAAAATATATATAATGTAAAAAATTAAAGTGTTATGTATATGCACAATGTTAAAAACACCAAAAACTTGTCCACTTGACGTTGTTTAGACGTTCAGCCGGAAAGTTCCTTGCGAAAGTCAAAAGAAGACATTCTATTGGTAGAAATTGACGTCACATGACATGTGACGTCAATTTCTACCAATGGAATGTCTATTTTGGATTTGGCACGGAATCTACGGCCTAATGAAAAACGCCGTTCTCCACTTTAGTACTTGTTCAAAGTCAGCTGTAAAGACGCTAGAACAACGTTGTTATAGCGCCTCTACTGCGGACTTTGAACAAGTTCTTGCCCACCGGGTATTAGATATTCCATATAAACAGTGGTAATGCCCATATAAAGGTAATTATTATAGCTTTTTAAAACAACACTACTTATTACCGTATAAGGAGATGAAGATTTATAATGAATCAATTTAATGGAATATCAAATTAGCTTTTGTGTACGTTTCTCCGATTATTCCAACTTTTTCTAAGAGTTATTTATATATTTCACAGCACCAACACCATAGTCAAGCGACAAATAAACATCGAAGCAAAGCGGTCGATTCAAACGGTGTTTGGCCATTGTGTGCCTCCAATGGAGTTTACTTTGTCATTGTATACCCACCTCCGAGTGTACTCTCTGCCATTACACACATTTTAAAGTCACATGAAAGATGATGAGTGAATGTGTTTCCAAATGTCTATTCGAATCTTTTGTTACCTCGCGAAAATCTTCGGTCTCAACGCGGAAAGTGTAACGAGAACAGCTTCCTATGTCGAAAAAACAAACATACAAGCTAGGTCATTGACAAAATCATCTAAGGAAGTATTTCCACATTTGTTTTCTCAAACAAGTCGTTTTGAAACAGAGAAAATTAAGCTAAATATGCCTACCGTGTAAAGTCGAATTAGGCAGGATGGTAGAGATTACAAACAATCACTGTGGAGGAGAGTTTTGATTATTCCTCCTCCTCAGTGATTATTTGCTCTAAACACTGAATACCTCCGTTCGTATAGTTCTGCTCCCTTGATTAGGACAAGTATTAATATATTTATCAAATAATAATTCCACATCATTTTCAGCAAGTGTTTCGTCTGATTCTAAACTCATTTCCAGTCCTTTTAATCCACCAAATACAATCAACAGATGACTAAACAAATATTAGATTGAAATAACCATATCTGTGAAGAAGAGTGTTTATGTTAACCTACTCGCAGAGAAGAATCCAATCAAATGCAAGATCGTGAATACGTGGCTCTCCCCTTTCTTTGTCGTTTTTTTAGCCTGCTACAAACAAATCACATCTAACAGAATGTGGACAAATGCAGTGAACCAGGGAACATACTTTAGAGGGAAAAAAACTATTTACCCAACTCACAACAGGAAGCCATCAGCTTTTCTCAAAATAACTATCAGACAACACCTATGGAGGAGCATGTTTGAGTATCAAAAACACTCCTCCACAAGTGATATCTTGAGGCTTGCAGCAGTATCTGAAATAAGAGTAAACAATCACTTGTAGAGGATTCTGATTATAGCTTCAGAAAAAATCACTCCTCCATAGTGATTAATTACTTTTACTTCGAGCACAAACCACCTGACTTGCAGTTCATATGAGCATCAGTGTTTGCAATAAAAAAATAATCACCGTTGAGGAGTGCTTTTTGAGCATATGCACAGGTTTTAAAACCTGAAGCTATGCTATAATTGTTTTTCCTCCCCAGTGATTATGTGTTCTTATTCGGCCACCAAACACCAGAACAACAAAATAAAGAAACCTACTTAAAACTTGGTAATTCTATATCATCGACTAAAACACCTCTTTCTGATGTACCAAGTGTTAAATCGTATCCATCTTTATACGTTGTTTCAGTAAACACTGCACCAAAATGATCAGCAATTCGTACATTATAACCCCAATATAAACCATCATGCTGACGAGGAGTTGATGGTGAAACAACTTTCCCTTTCAAGTATTTCTTTGCTTCTGCCGTTTCTAAAGAAGCATTCGTTTACTGACAATGAGAATCCAATACACACAAAAGAAAAGTATTATCCATATATATACACAAGAAAAAATTATTTCATATAAACACAAAAGAAAATTCTAATCCCTATAATAGACCCTAATCTAGGAGAAAAGAGGGTCAGGTCTTTTGATTCTGATCCTCTAAATGTTGAAGAAAGGTGCCCTTTTTAAAGAAAAACACTTGTATTAAACTATATTTTTGAAAATTGTGGTGAAAATGCGCCCTTTTTCTGTCAGAGACTCCGTCCTTGCATTTTAGAATATTCCCTGTATAAACACAAAAAAGTGATCTATAACTTTGAGTGAACAGTACATTAAATAGGACCAAAGAATCACTGGGCTATGAATCATTTTTAGCTTAGCTTCATGTTATGCACCAGTGAGTGAACTTTACCTACAGAAATGAATGACAGAATAGAAAACTTCAAATACGAGGGTGTGACCCAATGAGCAAAAACAGTGAAGTCAGCAGTGAAGACGCTAGAACAACGTCTTTTGAAGTTGTTCTAGCCTTTCTTCTGCAGAATTTGAGCAAGTTTTTGTACCACATGTAAAGCTCCAGTATCTGAAATAACAGAAAATAATCACTATTAGGGAGCGAGTTTTGAGCATTGACCCCGACTTACTAGCCTGAAGCAATGCTCAAAAATCTCTCCTCCACAGTGATTATTTCCTCTTATTTAGAACACTATTTTCGAAATAAGAACAAATGATGATTGCTTGTGGGAAATGCTTCATCACTGTGGAGGATGGAGTTTTGAGCATAGCTTCAATCTTCTTTGCCAAATGTGATGCTCTAAACTCTCTCTTGTTCTTATTATATCTTAATCACTGACCTTCATCATGTGGTTCCATTTTAACTGTGACCCTAACACCAGGTTTCAAATGTTTATCAATTTTTAGTTCTTTTCTCATTCCAACGTTTACATAGGAACCTCCATCACCTTTTACAGGACGATCAAGTGTAACACCTTCTCTATACGGCACAATATCATCGATACGCATGTGATGAGGACAATCCAGAGGATTTAGTAGACCTAATAATAGTATATTTAGAACAATAGTAGCTGTTACTGAAGGGTTCGAGAAATTATGCAAAAACTGAGATATTTATCAGCACAAATGCACTAGACACTGTTAAAGTAAAAGTCACTAGAGAATATTAACACTGTCTTATAGAAAAAAAACCTGTCGGTCTAAATTTTTTAACAGTAATTTTTTTTCACTATTGTTATTGTCAACAAACATTTCTAGCTAACCGTTTTATTTTTCACAAGTTTTTTAAAATTTAAGGATATGCGAAACCTTCAGCATATAAGTTCATATTCAACTGATATTCGACTGATCTTTTAAATCTATTAATTTTCATGTGGTAAAAGTATGCATTTTCTGAAAACGAAAAGAAAGGTCTATGGAACTGATATAGTCATAAATAATCTTGCTTTAATAGGAAGGAGAAAAATATTATTTTTTATTTAAAGCCCTTTTATGTGATTTTTATATCTATACAGATTTTTAACGACAGGGAAATTACATAAAACAGACTTAACCTTATTAACACTAGACTTTTTTGGCTGGTGTAGTTCTGTGGAGGAGCATTAAGTGCCAGGGGTCTTTTATTTCCAAACACCTAATGCTTATGATACTGGGTATACAAACACTTTGACAAAAAAAAGATTCAATGACGTCCCTTGTACCTGCTATATGATGTTATCAATAACAGAAGGTTAGTGGCCAGAGTAGAATGCCTACAGGGATATTCCTCGTAAGCTTTCCGTCACGTCACACAACTTTCTTAAACTGGATCCCCTAGGTAGGCACCTAGGAGCGCCGCCCCCCATGCACCAGGAGCGGCTAACCACTCACCTGGCAATTTTCAACATGGCATCACCCACAACTTTTAATTTCCGAACCACACTAATGCTTATTACATGAAACTTGGCACACTTAAATACGATGTCCAAATCCTTCAAAGCGCAGTTTTAATGGTGTATTTTTCCTATGTTATAAGTTACCATTTTCGTTTTACAAAAACTTATAGTAAAAAGTCGTTCAATAATTTTTTTCTTCTTCTCCTTAAAGCTAGATTGGTTATAACTATATCCGTTTGATAGAGCATTCTTTTGGCTTTCAGAAATGAATATTTTTGCTGTATGAAAATTAATAGATTTTGAGATAATTCGAATAATGGTAAAACTATATGCTGAAAGTTTCCCGTATCCCTAAATGTGGAAACTGTTGGGTCTGGTGGAAGAGTATTTTGTGAGTAGTTTCAGCTTTGAAGTTGAAAATTGTAGTCAAAAAAACACTCCTCCACAGCTGATGCCCAACAGTTATTGTGAGGCTTGTTGTACATACCTGCATATTTTAGATCTTGATGTACAGGGAAAAAGAACTTCCTTAGATACTGTGGACATTCTAAATATTGCAAAATCCGTCCAAACATAACATTGCAATCGGTAGATTTTGTAGCTCCTTTAAATAATCCATCATTAACTTTCTTTTTTCCTGATTCATTGAAAATGATAATTTCATCAACATTAAAAATTACTAAGGCTCGAGCAATCTAAACAAATAAACACATAATCTAAGGGTGAAACAATATAAAATGTGGATAGATACCGTAGAACCTGAAAAAGGTTTTCATTCCAATAAACCATAGGCCGTTAGCTGAGCAGTTCAATCATTTCAGTTCGTAATATCTGAAATCATTTTGAATATTATAAATAACAATGTTAAGTGAGTACATGGCTTGAAATAACAGCCGGTCATCATTGTGGAGGAGAGATTTTTTAGAATATCTTCAGCCAATCTCTCCTCCACAGTGATGACCAGCTGTTATTTCAAGCCCTATGAGTAATTTATTGACTCCATCTTAGAAACTTGCACAATACCAAGAAATAGCACTGTTGCCATTTTGCTGACGCCACAAGGGAATTTTTCTTTCCACATAAAACGATGGTATCATTCGATAGGCTACAAATATGCAAAATACCTTTAAATTCTAATGATTGGTTCAAAAATATAGCTTGAAACTTTTCAAAAATGCCGACTTAGCAATATCCTAAATGTTAATAAAGGCAAACGATATCATGACTAAAAGTTCAATCATTATTTCATGAGATTAAGGAATTACAATCCTTTGGGAGTCTTGGATCGAGCTCGATGTGTGTTGCCATACCACAAAATTTGTAATTTCTTTAGAATAAGGAATAATAATTCAGAATAATATAATTAAGATTAAATTAGGTAAAAATAACTGTTGGTCATCACTGTCGAGGAGATATTTTTCAGAATATCTTCAGCCAAATCAGCTAAAATTATTCTGAAAATCTCTCCACCACACCACAGTGGTGACCAGCAGTGATTTTAACCCTTGAAACTATAATTATTTACCTGTCCTGCTAAATATGTCCTCAATTCTGGAGATTGTGCATTTTCTAGAATGGAGCCTGGAAGAGCAACACTAATAGTTTTTCCACATCCTATAAAGTAGAAACAAGTGACTGTATATAGATGCAGTAGTTGGAACAAGAATAAATAATCACTTTGGAAGAGGGAAGCTACACTAAAAAAAATACTCCTCCCCAGTGATTGTTACTCTTATTTTGACCTTTGAGATATGTTTCTTTCCCGACAATCTGTTGGGGGAAGTCAATCAATTTCAAGACCATTTACTTAGTGCATTTCTTCTGTAGATATCATCACCCATTGTGTTCAGTATCGATTGGTAAATTCCTGTTTTGGGATAAGGCAACAAATTTTTGATTTTCAAATCACTTTTCTCATTGAAAAATAAAGTAAATTCATGTGTAGGTTGTACATGTTTGTGCATAACTACGCAAGACAAACACTTTTAGACATCTATACACCACCCACCCTACAATTAGGCATGTTTTCCGTATTATTCAGTTATTATTCACTATTTGAAATAAGAACAAATAAGAACTGTTAAGGAGAGATTTTTGAGCATTGCTTCAAGCTTTCTAGCCAGAAGCAATGCTCAAAAATCACTTCTCTATAGTTATTATTTTAATAACCAAGACACACCTTGTGGTTGCTCTTCAGATGGCAATAAATCAGATGAGGATCTATCTAAACCAAAGACAGCATTAAGTTTAATTAACTAATTAGAGCAACAATCTAAATACAATGATCCCATGTACAACAAACAAGCTTTTTTATGGTAAAAACATCAAACAGATAACATGCCTTCTGTTTTCTTTTTCTTTTTTGTTTTTCGTTCTTGCTTCTTGTCATACTTCTAAAAATAAAAAATATATAAATAATATATTTTATTACTTACTTCCATCAACCGCTTTTACAATCCTGTAATATTAGGTTGTTTTATTGTGGATGGGAAATTCATCTACAGTACTGTACTGTACATTATTGCTTCCTTGCCAAGAACAGTGGAAAGTTTTTGAACGTTTGCATAAAAAAATTAACGTCCATTGGTTTGACTCCTCCCCCCTAAACGTCCAATAGACGCTAAGCGTAGTCAGTTTCGAATTTTGGATGATCCCTTATTTGAAGTGATTCCCCTGATTTTTATTTTTAGTTTGTTTAGGGACCGTCAACAATTAGGTTTCGTCCCACCGCTTAACGGCCAATTGGCCGTTAGCGTCGAACCCTCTCCCCCTTAGCGGCCATTACCAATTTTTGTAAATATCTAGTATAAACCCACTATACATGTGTAGTGTCCATTCCTATACAAAAAGACAAAAAAAATAGAGTAAAAAGACCGCGGAGAAGTCTCAAAATGTTTTGCTACAGTCCGCTGTAAATATACGAAGCGCTAACGCCTCGCTGGTTGCGCTTATAATTTTTCCATTTTGTTTTTCTAATTTTACGGCACCGATTATATTAATCGGATACCTACGCACTGGTTTTGATACATTAAACAATTCACGGCAGTCGGTAAATTAGTTTTGCCGTCTTGGTCTTGGAAATGACCTACGCTCTTCTTTTGTGCAGAGCTCGCTCGCGGAAGCTACGCATTTTAACGGAGTTTTCGTCACAGATTAACGGCCACCATGCAATGCCCCTCCCTCCTAGCAGCCAATTGGCCGCTAAGCAAGACGAAACCTAATTGTCGACGGTTCCTTATTTACCACTATTTACCTTATGATTTCGAAGCGGTAGGAAATTTGAATATTCAAGCCAATCAGAGAGCGGAGTTTTAAGACGTCCATCAAATTTACCCACACACAAACAGACGTTTTCCGTGGTTAATTTGAGTTTGGGACAAAAAAACGGGACGTGTCCCCCTTTCCTTTGGCTTTACTTTTGATATTTTTGTGAGTTTTGTAGCTGCGGACTGGCTCTCATGATGATCCCTCTATGGGAGCAATGGGAAAAATATTTGTTGGAATTTGAGGGATACTAGGGCATTGAAATACAACGTTAATACAACCTCTTTGAATGAAAATTTTCTTTTCTTGTGGCGCACATGTTTTTCCTTGTTTACATCCGCCATCTTCTATAATTGTCAAACTGCCACTGCTCTAACTGAAAAGTGCGGAGCAGATCCCAACCTAGTTCGAAGAAAAACGTGGGACCCGGGACTTTATAGGTGGGATCCGGGACTCTTGCAGCGATCTAAAATCTTGACCCATCGCCCGGGCCTATTTTGGAACCTTGAACAATATTTTATGCAAAATTATATAATGGTTGACTATTCGGACACATGCTGATACGCAAGCCCCAAAATGTGACTGTGTCATAAATACTCGTTTTCATTATAGAACGAATATGTTCTATTATTTCTAAAAAATTGCGCAGATTTCAGATACGCATGCGGGGGGGTGAGAGGAAGAGGGCGGGGTGTGGTCGAGGAACCCCATCATATACATTTTTGTATAACATCTGAATGAATGACTAATACGACTAGAAATTTTAGGACTGTTCCTATAATTTATCTACAATCCCCCGCCTCACATATTTGAGACAAAAAAGTGGAATTTGTTTGTGCAAAAATTCGGAATTTCAACTTAGACAAAAAGCCTCAAAATTTGAATAAGAAGACCTGAGCGAGAATTTGCATTTGTTCCAAGAACCTGTGTGCTAGGCTGGCTAGAAACAAACCAAATTTCTCAAGTTTGCAAAAAGTCCTTAGAAGTTTCTCGTGGAAGCTTTTCGTACGTTTTATTTGTGGTGTGTGGGATTTTTTCGAAATTTTTGATAACTAAGAAAATATCTTTAGCCAGCAAATTTTTAACAGGAGGTAAAAAAAATAAAAGATTTTCTCTTCTTTTTCCTTGAAAAACATTCTGACAATTTCTGACGAAAAACCTTTTCACCTAAAAACACCACCTGTTTTTGCCTTGATGAGGTCTTTATAAGTAATGACATCCTTAAAAAATAATTGTGCTAAAACGTTTATAATGTGTTGACATAACTTCCTGGAAAGTTTCAACATAACAGCACGATTACATGAAAAGATGGAGCGTGGAGGTGCCGCTTTAACCCCCCTCCCTCACCTAGTATGAAGGAGCCACTAAAAAAACGCAAGTATTTTAATAGTGCTAAAGGTAAAAAATTTTGCGCGTATTAAATTTTGAGATTTAAGCAAAAAATGCTAAAGGCACAAAACCGCGAAGTTAAATGTCCGCGAATTTTTTTTTTTTTTTAAATGAAATACAACTCGTTTAGAGTAAAATTTGTGCATTGTTTGAAGAGGATATGATAGTGAGTGGTAATGTTCGAGTTACCAGGGGTAACTTTATCAGATTTTGATATAGCTGAAAATCTCAGACCAATAACATTACAGTCAAGCTCAAGAAGGCTAATTGCGTTACACAAACACAAGGCTGCTGATGAAGGCTCAAAATCTAAGCTTGAAAAAAGACTCTACTAACGCTACTAATATCTATAAATATTTATAAATATATTCCACCAATTTCTGAAACTCTTCGACTGAGAAAAAATAGATTTGCAGGACACTGTCATAGATCTCAACAAGAATTCATATTGGACTTGCTACTGTGGAAACTGTCAAGTACAAAACGTGTAAGAAGAAGACCTCTAATACATAGAGATGTGAAAAGGAACGTGATTCCTTTTGAAAACCTTGCTGCTGATATGAAAAATCGTGATTAATGGAAAGAAATTGTTAATAGTCATCTCGGTCGCGACCGAAGGAAGTAAGAAATAAAGGACAATACAGTATTGTTGTAATCAAATTTGGGGTCAGCAGAATAGTCTCTCCAGTAATTGTATTGCTTTGAATCTCAAAGGACATCCTCCAAGAGCCTGTAAATCAATTTTTAGCTCTTCGAATTATCTGGTATTGTCCATTGTCAAAATATACTGTTTATGCACCAACTACTAGCTTATAATAAAATGACGTCTGCCCTTGATGTTCAAGGCACTTGTGCTAAAAAGATCAGCTTGTCTGTCGCCAATACTGTTAGTTTTAGTAAGAACTCCATTCGATTTCATTTCTCTAATTTTTAAAATAAGATACCGGTTACTTGGGATAAAACAAAGTCATGCTGAAAGTGACCTGAATAAGTTTATCTCCTCTTATTAATTCTGTTTTCGTAACAGATTGTGTTTAATTTCGTCACAGTCGTTTACCTATTGACTGTATATGTTTTTGCTGCCTTGTATGTCCTGTTATTGTCTGCTGTTTATTGTATGTTTATCCCTAGCTTGTCTTCTGTACTTTGAATAAGCATTTATTAGATATAAAATATAATTACAATTATGTTATGTTATAAATAGTAAAATATGTGTAAAAACAAACTAAAGGCATAAGTCATGATTGCAGACTAAAATGTTGTTTGCAGACATAAGAAAACAGTTTGATAGTGTAAAAGAGCTTGGTCAGGAAAGAAATACACAAAAACAAAAACAAACTTGGTGCTGAAGAGCAAAGACATTTCCTCATCTTGCAAACCGAAGGTCATAGCAACAAATCAGAGACCAACTGAAGCACATGTCAAAGAAAAATAATCCACGCCAACAGAATACCTGTTTGTTGGACGACTTCCTCTGACGCATAACAGTACGGATCTTAAAATTTGAAAAGAAAGTCTGCATCTAATTAAGGAGAGCACGTTCTCGCACCTTTCTTCGGTTTTAGCTGCAATCTTTTGCGCAACGTATTTGTGAAACTTGGAAGTTTCGGGTCCTTCACCACCGGTCAATGAAAAAACTAATGGGGTGAATGTCCCGTGTTCCACATTCATAATACGATTATTATAGGCTTTTTTCTTCTCTTTTTCGTGTTTCTTTAAAATTTTATCAACCGTCAAGTATTTTTGTGACTCGGCATTGACGTTTGTTATAACCGAACATCGAAATAAGCATTTTGCGCAGGTCTTCATACTCCTCGAGCTGATATATTAAGATGTGCGTTATCAGCTGTGAGTCCGTTTAATTATTCCATTAAGATCGGTTTGCAGTTCGGGTTCTACTTCAACATCGTTGTGCAGTGTCTCATAATGACAAATCTGCCTCTTTTACTGTTTATTGCGTGTGTAACATCGAATTTCTGACCACAAGGGCATTTTCTAGGCAGTCCACGTAAGGGTTTGTCGTAACGAATACAAATACAATATAAATACAAATACAAGCATCTCTAAATTCGCTTTTTGTTAAAGCAAAACCATGTTCTTCTAAAGAAATTACACTTAGCCAGCTGGAAGGTCCTTTTTCTCTTGCTTGCACCACATCTCTCTTTTCATTTGGTTCTAATTCTTTTTCAATTTTAGTAACTTTCCGAAGATTAACTGTTGATGTATGTTTAAGAATATTGGTAATTTGTGACAGTTCTTCTCCTTGTGTGATGATTAGTGCTACAAGCGGGGCCGTTATTTCTAATGCATTGTCAAAATCATGAGTAGCATTCTCGGTAAATGAAGGGATTTCGAGACCGCCACAGCGAACCGGAAAATACAACTCTCGCTCTTTTTCAGATACGCCTCCCTCTAATATCGAGGGTAGAAAGTCATTTCCAATAATTTCATCGACGGGTTTCATAAATTCGTCCATTCCTGGTATTGTACGCCGAAAATAATTGAATTTGTTTTGTTCACCAAAGCAGAAAGCTGCATAGGTGGCTTTTTGGGAGGGCGGAGGCAAAATTGCCTTTCTCTCCTGATTTTTGTTAATAACTTCGAATGAGATTCGAATTCCAAATTTTCAGACTTTTATATATAGGATCATTTTGGCAAAATGTTTTTTTTTAGTAACTATGGATAATTTTCTCTTAGCAACCAAATATTTAACATGTGATAAATAAAATCGCACTAATTTTTTTTCTTCTAATTTTTGTTTGAAGAACATCCTGGGAAAATCTTTTTGACTAAAATCTTTTGACTCTCAAATTTTTATGATGACGTCATCAAGAAAAAAATTACCACAAAATGTTAATTTTGTGCTGATCTAACTTCCTGGAAAATTTCAACACTAGCATGGTTCCGTCACAAGTAGAGTGGTGTTATGAGGGGAGGCAAATTTACTTCTTCCCCCCTCCTAATACGAGAAGAACCTCCAAAAACCGGGTTAAAAAGGCAAGCATGGTGACGGGTCCACGTTTATAAGCACCACTAGGCTAAAAGTTACCCAAAAATTAGCATTACTTAAGCATCACCGTCCAGACCAACCTCGTTCCCAGGGCTTCTTCCGCTTTTTGACGCGAGCGGAAAGAAGCCCTGGGGGCGAGGTTGCGTCCAGACTAACCAGCATTATGGTAAGCAGAAAGTAATGAGCAGTTAGTAAGTATTTATTCACGACAAGGATGCCATTCATTTTATATGTAAATAGCAACCTCGTTCCCAGGGCTTCTTCTCTCTTGACGTTGAAAATAGTTAACTACCACCATTGTTGGTTTCAACCTCTGAAAATCTTTGTACCTTTTTTTGTTATACCTGGTTTACACTATATTATTGCACGTTAAGATACGTGTCTCTAATTAAGTATTACCTTTAAGCATGATTGGAGCCCAAAAATAATAAATATTTTAGCAATATGAGGCTCAGCTCACATGTGCTGCTGCTTATAAAACAAAATCGCGTAAAAGAAGTACTGGAATTCAAGTTATGCACATTAACGCTTGGAATTTTTAGGCCCGTTCCCAACGCCTTTTGACATGAAAAATTACCTTCAGACCGATCATAGATATACGAAAAGAGGAAATTTTGTATTTCATATATCTATGGACTGATAAAATAAAAATACAAAAGCTTGTCTGCAATGGTCATCATGGCACAGTGGTTTCTATCTGTTCTGCTTAAATCATGCTAATATTGATATATTCCTTGCATTCAATATATTTTCAACAAGAAAATTATTCGTGCTTCATAATGACATCTTAAGTTATGTATGCAACGATAGATCGTCTCTACCTTGCATATTGCCAGAAAGAACCATACTTTAACACGCAAATTGCACGATAGAAACTTGTAAAGTAGATAAGTTCTATCGTGCAATTTGTAAGGTAGAAAAGTTGCAATTTGGTATGTTCTATCGTCCAATCTGCAAGGTAAAGACATTCTATCGCAAAATTTGTGAGGTTGTGATGTTTATCGTGCAATTTGCACAAGGTAGAGAAGTTCTATCGTGCAATTTGCAAGCTATTTTGGCTACATAACTTGAGAAGTTAATATAAAGCATGCAGAATTTTCTTGATATTAA
Source organism: Neoturris breviconis (assembly GCA_032360805.1). Taxonomy (NCBI): domain Eukaryota; kingdom Metazoa; phylum Cnidaria; class Hydrozoa; order Anthoathecata; family Pandeidae; genus Neoturris; species Neoturris breviconis. The sequence goes on from JAULBZ010002070.1 coordinate 19,389, forward strand.
GATTCTTTGGTTTTAAAATGGATACAGGCAAAAATGACCGCTTCCTGGAAATTTTTATTTTTTCATTTACTTTTTCTGGAAAGATTATTTTCTATGAGTTATCTTCTACTCAAAAACTAACAAGAAAAACATGCCTCTACAACATCTCCTTATCTTGGTACGTCACGTGACGTAACGTATATACAACAATAAAACGACGTCTTATAGTGAGTAAAAACTTATTTAAAATCCGTAGTAAGGCGCTAGAACAACGTTGAAAACATTGTTCTAGCGTCTTTATTGGTGACTTTGAACAGTTTTTTGCCATCTGAGAGATAATTTTATTTCAGATATCATACCTTGTGTATAGACACTCG
>JAULBZ010002071.1:0-19742 GCA_032360805.1 Neoturris breviconis
GAACTTTTTAGTACTGGGTGAAAAACCACTAAACCTTGACTTTATTTATCCTGGAAATTCATCACGGGAAACGTATTCTCCGCCCATCTGGAAAGAAAAATCTCAAAATTTTCTACTCGGTCCCCCACCATGGAGATACCATAAACTGTATATTTAGTCCTGGAAAAAGTGATAGTAAACTTATATTGAAATATACACTTACCCTAAGGAAATTGAGTCATAATACCTGGGGAATTGACTGTTTTTACCCTCTGGAAAACTATGAAATGATGGAGTTAATGACTTTGGATGAAAAAACTAAACAAGGAAAAGAAAAAGGAGGAAGTTTATTTTTGGAGGCTGCTGTCGTACATCGTGCAGCATCTGTGAACACTATTTTGCTGCGAATAAAACTATAGCTGCATTACTATACATCCACAATACATACTTTGTTTATTAACATGGTATAGTACCATCAGGTAGAAAATTAATCGCGTATATTAAGGTCTATATTTTCATATCCACACAGCTTCGACTTTCGATTCACTTCGCCTCCCCATCTACCAAAACATTACGTCTTCAATATTCTCCAGCGCAGGGCATTATGGGTTTAACCCTGATACTTCATGTACGACTTCGCAAAACAAGCCCAAAATGACTAGCCTCTGACAGAAGCCTGTACCAGCCTGTTTTGCCGCGGGGTTTTGCCGCGGGGTTTTGCGGTTTTTGCGAAGTTTTGCCGCGGGAGTCAGCGAAACAGTCCTTTCTATTTTAGTCTGTTTACTTATTCTGCATAATACATTGACATCAGAATTCAAAATGTGTTAATCTATGATAATTTATACATTGATTTATTTAAAATATGCTTGATTCGACTCTTCATCGTTCCAGGGCTTCTTACCTTTTTGAAATACGAAAGGGCCACTCCTTCCGTGTTTCGAAAAGGCAAGAATTCCTGGGAACGAGGTTGTATTCATTGCCGCATAAAAATTAAAACTACTCAACCTCGATCCCAGCGCTTCTTCTCTCTTTTCAACTGAAAAGAAGACGAAAGTTCTCACAAATTTAGACTCCAAGAGAGAAGAACCCCTGGGATCGAGGTTGAAAGCTACTATAAAAAAGAAATAATCATTTTTGTGTTGCAAGATCTTTTGCCCAGTGGAAATCCACTAAAGATTAAAAATGGATTGTCCAAATCTACTGGACTGGCCAGTTTTAAACGGTGGTGGGAAGAGGCTAAAAATGACAGCCACATGCCGCAACCTCGATCGCAAATCTTAACGCCTGAGAGAAAAAGCTCTGGGATCAAAGTTGACTATGCTGAGCTTGCGGGCGCAACATCGTAGACCTTGGTGACGAAAGTTTTCCCCGACTAACAATATCCCAGGTTTAAAATAATACCGGATCAATAATTTCCCCCGTTGTTATTTATCACCAGACTCTTTACCACAACCTCGTTCCCAGGGCTTCTTGCCTTTTCGAACACGGAAGAGCGGCGACGAAAGCCCTGGCCTCTGCTGGTCGATTCTGCAAACTAATTGGCTCTGAGATTCTAATATTTTCGAGGGCCGTTTTTAAAATATTTTTCAGTTAAAAAGAGAGAAGAAGCCCTGGGAACGAGGTTGTCTTTATCAGACTTTCTTCGAAGGCAAAATTGTATTGTCTAAGGGAATGGATGAATTTAAACACATAAAAATACACACAAAAATAAGTTAGAGTTTTATTTCACATATATCTCAAAATTTAGTCTGGGAAAAGTGACTAGTTTCTATTCGTGTGGACTAATATTTTCCCCGAATCACACACAGTTTTACCGGTTTTAATTTTACCCTAACCTCGTTCCCAGGGCTTTTTGCCTTTTCGAAAACAAGAGTTATTTCTATGTACTTTGGTCAACATGCTATAACTAGTCAACATGCTTTACTGTGCCGATTTATCCCAAAATGAAAGGTACCAAATTTAAGGACTGTCTCAATTTGCCCACATTTTGAAATTCCGCTAGGAGCACTGCTTCAGCAAAGTACTTACATAGGCTTGAGGTGTCGATTTAAAAGAAAAACCATTTTGTCAAATTATATTTACTAAAATGTTCAAATTTCTATCATTTTTGATGACGTCACAAATCAAAACAATTGAGTTTACTCTTTAAGGGTGTAAAATATTAATGACGTCATCATTTATTTGGAAAAGACTATTTCATTAAAAAATATGCTGACGTCAGCAATAAAAATATTAAAATCCTGATCAAAAGATGACACAACACAATTTCCATTTCAGCTCCAAATTTTACCAAGTTTAACAATTGGAATACCCTTAAAATTAAATTCAGTTTTTTCCATTTATGGCGTCATCAAAAATGATAGAAATTTGGACATTTTCGTAAATAAAACCGGACAAAATAGGGTGATTATGCGACTTTAAGTTGCCTGAGATTGTTTACTGTGAGCCCCACAACGGTTCCAGGCGAAGATTCAGAGGGTAAAGCCTTGAAAACCTTGAAATCCTTGACCGCCATCGAAGAATAAGTTATGATAAAAAAGAATGAAATATCTCCTATGGATTTTTCAACCGTAAAAAGCCCCTTTTGACTTTCTTTTTTCATGATTTTTCTCGGACCTTACCTATAAGATATTTAATTAAAAAAAGTAAAAAAAAAGTAATGCGATGGGGACGAGCTTGTAATACCATATTCTGGAGAATGTTAGCCCACTCGAGCAGGCTTACACAAATGCACTATTCCTATTTGAACTTTCAGCATATTTCTTACTAAGTTTTTCTTGGTAAGGGAAGTCAAAAATCACCATTTTGAATATATAAATTAAGACACAATCTTATGTATTAGGTAGGAGACGAACCATTGGTGGCATATGACATCACATGATTTCTGCCAATATAATGTCTTCTTCGGCTTTCCACGCAGGGGATTTCAAAATTAACCTTTAGGGGTCACTGTATAGTGTGCCACACACCAACCTTGTTTCATGGCTTATTGCCCTTCCAAAATGCAGAGAATAAGGTTCCAGAGTTTAAACATGTTAAAATACATCTGAATATCCACTAATATTGCGTTATTATTGTGACAAAATTTTCATAGAGATCGTTACAATCTCGTACCAGGGCTTTTTTACTTTTTCACTTTTTTACTTTTTCTCTAATTTGAAATTTCCAATTTTTTGCAAAAATTTCACTTTGTCACAGTAGTTATTTAAAACGTTTGGTACCCAAATTAGGTATGAATGTTTGAGTATACTTATTTCGACAGTAAAAAAGAAGGTATTTATCTTTTTTATTAAACAAAGGGAAAATACATGATGATATGATTTCATTACACAAACTCGTTCCCAGCGCTTCTTGTCTTGGGTCAAAGAGACAAGAAGCGCTGGGAACGAGTTTGTTCATCACAAGCAAATATTACTTTCGACATTCAAAAAACTTTTAAAATTTTGTTTTCATATTCGATCAGTTCATCTTTTTGTTACTTAAAATGCTGTGGATTGGTTTGACCAAATTTTGATTTCTACTTGCCGGAAAATACTATAAAAAGAAAACACAGATGAAAATAATAATTAGAATGTCAAACCAGTGGGCAAAAACCTGTTTAAAGTAGGTAGTAAAGACGCTAGAACAACGTTGAAAACGTTGTTCTAGCGTCTTTACGGCGGACTTTGAACAAGTTTATGCCCACTGGGAAACTCTCCACTGCTACAAGTTTATGCAAAATAGTGTGAGAAAAACCGTAGCCGATTTCAGGAGATATACCCCCTCCCCCCTTAATCAATGTTGTCGGATGCTTTTGTGACTGCGGTTGGCCTGAACTGGCTCACAACACAACACAACAATGAATACAGGGGGGAGGGGGATATAACTACAAAATTAAAGAGTTGTCCCATAATTTATGCAGACGATTGTAGACTATTAAAATTAAATCGTCTTTCACAAGCATTGGCAAGGGGGGCAAGGGATTAGTAGATATTCGGGAATAGTGGTAATAATGGTAAACTCAAAAAAGGAGTGAGGCTATCACCATGGTGGTGAGCAGTACACATAAACCTTGCAAGACAAACACCTCCCCTTGGACAAACAGGACAACAAAGAACCTTGAGAATTAGGCTGTCCAACGCTGTCACATATGATGAGATGATTTTCCTTCGCAGAGGCTCAAAAAGGCAAATGAGAGCGTAAAAACGATGCACGGGGAAGAATTCGGAAAATTTCTCTGTGAAGGCGGTGAAGAGAGTGATCTTCGCCTGTGTGGATGATCCAGGCTACAAAAACTCTCGGGGTGAGCCAGATATGTTTCGCGGAGTCTTAAACCCAGTCGTTACCAGTGATGCAACAAGTAGTATAGCCTGAGTCACTTTTACTTCACCCCATCAAAAACGAGTTTCAACCATATATGATTAAATAAACATTCAATTATTGCAAAAAAATGTGCTGATTAACAAATTTTATTGTGATATTTCGATGGGTTGCTTACACCACGGCGCCGGTCGACCGTCGACTGGATGCAACACATCCACTTTCGAAAGTAGCCGTCCCAGGCTAGGTGACGACACGACAATCCTTTGCGCGCAAAATTATAAACAACAGAAAAGAACCGATATATCAGAAAGAAACGTTTCTGGATGAACAGACAGACACAGACGAATGCTGGAAATAGAACGACCTAATCTACGGTGGGCTGATTTTATTATTCAGTCCTCTTTTCTTCATGTAACATTGATAAACTGTTCCAATTTTTTCCCCGCGCAAAAACTAAGAAGGGTGGCAAGAAAAAACCTGAGATATTTTGCAGATATTTTATGTTATTTTATGTGCTCATCACAAATGCTTAGCTCTACACCCCGCTGAAAGTATTTTAAGAATATTATTATTAGGGGTGGGTAGGTAGGTAGGTACACTTTGCAGGGAATGAGAGAGAAATGAAACAGACAGAGAGGGGCGCTATACGAGAGCAGTGCCAAAATGGCCCGGAAATTTCACAAAAGCCCGGAACATTTTGCCGGATTGTGCCCGTGCCCGGAAAAGCTTCAGAATATATATATTTTTTTAAAGTTCATAAGTTTTTCATTTGTTCTATTTCTTGTACTTATTAAAATTATTGAACAATATTAGCAAACATTTCACTGGTTCTTCAAGCCAGAGCCTCGCGCGGTTCAGACTTAATCTTTGTCACTACCCTTCGTCGCACTGTGGAATCAAATCAATAATCTATAGCTAGCTAAATAATAAGATTAAAAATAAATAAATAAAATAGACTGGATTAGACATTTCTCAGAGCGTTCCCACCCACTTCTATCCTAATATAAAATTGGGAAATTGGAACTTAAAAAGCCATAGGAATTAGCTTTGCCGGCCTACAGCGTCATATCCAGGGCTCTTCTGAGCATACCTGTTTTAAGTATAAGCCTTCATTTAGGCGCATTCAAATAGTAAAAGATACCTTTGTCCCTATTTCATGGTTTATTTTTGAATGGTACAGAATTGAGAGATGATGCAATTTAGTGTCGAATAGAAAGGAGATTAAAAAAGTTTTGCTTAATAATTTGGGCTCCCATACCTGTACACCAGTATCAAAATTGCCCTGGATATGTCCCTGGCTTACTCTTTTGAGCCAGTGTACAGCTTTCTCTTATGCACTAGTTTTGATTATTCTGATGAGAAAATCTAGCATTATTATTGCTTTGAATTATTTTTTTGCAAAATGCTAAGGCTGCGGTATCTGTTCCCTATTCTCTTTTCGTGCTGAATTTTCGATTTGGTTATTGAATCCGAGTGTAAATGTATGTTTACATAATATCTTGGATGATATTTATGTTTTTACAGCGTTAGTTTTTGGCCCTGTCCGAGGTGTGAAGACTAATCAATAAATCGTGATAGTGGGCCATGTCATACATGTGACATTCTCTGTAGTTAGCTTAGTAGCAGTAAATAAAAGTGAGCGTTTCAGGAAACTTTGAAGTTTTTTACCAAATATCCTCTTGAGAAAACACAAATTATATGCACAAAATTTAATAGGTAACCAATGGCAGCCACCAGCTTACATTTTAAATCAAAATCCGTTAGCATTTACTTCAGAACTTTTATTTTAATTTGGTTTGACAAAAAAGTTCAAAATATTGAAATATTTTACTCTCTCGGTTTTAAACATTTACTGTCACGTTTATTCAGTCGGGTGAAAACTGATCATTTAAATAAATGCCCAGGGCATGAAAATGGTCCAAGAAGACACTTTTGCTTCACGGTACTCTAGTAGTTGGGATGATTAAGTGACTTTTAAAGATTTTTTCCTCCAAAGTTTATGTCCAGTTTAGACATTTTAAAAGTTTCACCAAAATCCTCATTACTCTTGCTGTATATACCTGTTGTGCTGGAAATTAGAACCACTCTGAAGGATAAATTTTGAGAATAGTTTCAAGCTTTGTAACCTGAAAGTATTCTAAAAAAACACTCCTCCACAGTGATTATTTGCTTTTATTCCTAGCTCTGTACATATATCTTTTGTTTATTTGATTCTTAATTTTTATAGCGGTGGTAGTGAAATGGAATCATCCTCTACAAGTAAAGACAATGATGCATGGCTTCTAGCACAAAAAGCATTAAAGAATCTTGATAACAATAATACAAAAAGTTCTGAAGAAGAAAAAGGAACACCAACTCCTATTAAAAATGGTTATTCCTATAATAATAACTCGCAAGCTAGGCCTCAACATCATCATCAACAACAGCGACCTTACATGGGTCCTAATGGCTATGGATACCAGAACCCTTATAATAACTGGTATTCATATCCATCAGCACCCATGCAAGGCTATCCACCACCTCAACATGTTTACCAACAAAATTACTACAGGTATGTGTTTATTGTATTATACATTGCAGTGCGCGAAATAAGAGCAAATAATCACTGTGGAGGAGTGATCGTTTGGCATACCTTCAGGCCACAAGCCTAAAGCTATGCTTAAAAATTATTCCTTTACAGTAATTATTTACTCTTGTTTTGGAGTTCTGAGACAAAATATCAGCTTTTAATATATTTAAAATTTAAAGGTGTCCTCTCGTATTGTTTGGGAACATTTCAAGTAATATTTCAAGAGCTTGTAACAATTTTCTCATAGGATGCCACAGCGTTTTGGTTATCCACCTTCTCAAAGACCCCCTAGACCTATTTACCCAAGAGGTCCAAATCCATATGCTAATCAACAACAGGGTTTTCGACAACCCCCTCCAGCAGGAGGATACACAGAATATTATGGCCAACAACATCAACAACAAAATGTTTATCATGGACCGCCAACACCTTACCCAACACAAAATAAGGTATGTTTCCAAAATTGTCATTGTGTGGGTGCATAATGCTTGAAATAAGTGCAAATAATCACTGTGAAGGGGTGATTTTTGAGCATTGCTTCAGGCTAGAGAGCCTCAGGCAACGCTCAAAAATCACTCCTCCACAGTGATTATTTGCTCTTATTACCAACACTAGGTGCATATTTGTTAAAGTACAGCTGCAGCCCCAAAATAACTGTTGGTGTCACCTGGAGGAGTGTTTTTTAAATTTTTGAGTATACAAATTTCTTTGAAGCTGAAAGCTGTACTCAAAAACACTCCTCCCCAGGTGATATTCGACAGATATTTAAGGCCTTCAGAAAAATGTGATGAAAGTGTAACTCAGATAATACAATTATTTCAGAGTGCAGACAATAGCTACAAGTCATTTGAAGGTAATAAAAATGTGGAGAATGAAACTTCTGCAGAAAGACATGATGATAAAGAAAACTTTTCAAGTCAAAGTGATAGTAGTGAACAACCAATTATCGAAAAACCGAAATCATTTGCTGATGCAGTTAAAAGTAGTAAACTGTTAAAAAAGAAAGGTGAGATTGAAGATACTTTCATACTGCAAACTACAATTCATATATCAGTGTTTGAAATATTAGTAAATAATCACTGTTGAGAAGCGATTTTTGAGCATTGCTTCAGGCAAAAAATCCCGAGGCAATGCTCGAAAATCCCTGCTCTGCAGTGATTATTTATTCCTATTTCAAACATTGAAAGTGTACCTTGTTTAGTTATTGGTAGTCTGAAACTGTACCTTCACAGTGCTTTTGTTTGTTATTTGGAGTATCTGGGTCTAATACTTGAGTTTCAGGCTACAATTGCCTAAAAACTGTGCTAAAAATCATTCTGCCACATTGATCATTTTCTCTTAAAGCACTGAAAAATATAAAATAAATTGTACCATCACTACGAGGCACAAAAAAATCAATAACATTTATTGTGGAGAAAAGTAGAGTGGGCACCAAACAAAGTTTGGATGGATTATTGTTATCACTTTGTGCCGATGATGGCAGTGGTGGCCGGCTTTTCTTAATAGACTTTGTTCCCAAAGTGCTAGCATTTTGTAATTTGTCGTAAATTGTCGTAATTTCGTCGCGATATTTTAAAATGGCTTGTCAAGAATTTTTCAATTTTGTCCACTCAGTCCTGAGTTTTGTGCAAAAAAGAGTCCAAAGTGAGTAGTGAGTGGGTAGTGAGTGGTTCTAGGCAATGACATTCTAGCCATTATTACAAGACCGCTGGCTAATTTTTTCTAAGTTGACTGTTCAGGAGAACTAAGGTCTGAATTTCAATCATATTTAAGTGCTTCAGTTTAACTTTTACTTGGTTTGGTGGGCTACTTTCAATACTATACCTTTGATTGTTTATTTTTGTTGATAATTGAAAGAAACTTGTAAACTCTATAGGCCTTTATTATATGTTCATTGATCGTCTACTTTGATTCTGACCTGTTTTTAGGTGTATTCAATAACCCAGTGATATTCAAAAGTTCAAATGGTACGAAATTGTCTAAACCTGCATGGACTAGTAATGGTTTCTCCAAAGTAAATGGTGAACAAAGAACAGATAATATTTCTGATACGATGGAAAATGAGAAAACGAGCCCTAGTGGTGAAAAGAGAGAGTTTAACAATGAAGCAAATACATATGAACCAAAAATAAAACATAAGAAAGAAAATAACGACGAGGAAAAGTAAGTCAGATCACTGTGTATGAGTGATTTTTGAGCATTGCTTCAGGCTATGAACCTGAAGCTATGTTCAATAATCCCTCCTCCACAGTGATTGTTTACTCTTATTTCGACCGCTGTAAGTATGATAAATATTTCTCCAAATAATAATGGTTTGTGTGCTATGAACTACACATCTAAAAATATATAGCTGCTTTTTTGATGAACTATTATAATATTCCTAGGATACTAAATGTTATTTAGAAGTTTCGAATTTTCAAAATTGGTAATTCTAATTGAATATATTTCTGCTTCACCTAACTAAGTGCTATTGGAATTTAGCACACATCTGTACAAGCCTGAATCCAGCCATCACCTGTAGAGGAATGTTTTAAGTATAGTTTACTGCTTTAATAGTTAAAAATAACTGCCAGATATTAACTGTGGAAGAGTGTTTTTTTAAAAAAAAAAATTCAGGCACAAAGCTGAAAACGCCTTAAAAACACACTCCTCCACAGGGACCTGTTTAAACAATTGTTATAGAAATATTCTACATTTTAGTATTTCAAAGAAGAAAGAATGGCCAAATTCAATGAAGGAATGGGTTCGTTTATCTTTTGAGAAATGTCGTAATGAGTTCATAAAAGATCGAATGGAGAAATCTTTACGGAAATATATTTCAGCTGTCTTAGATGATGGTAGCGCATGGACTATGAACTGGATTTTGGTACCTTTATTTGAGTATGTTACGCTTTTTTTTGTTTTTCTTCTTTATTTTACCAGGCTTTTTTGGCAAATTATTTCCAATGGGGGAGGGGATTCTGCAAAAATTTTAAAATGGAACATTTTGCTTGAAAGGCATACATTGTTAGAAAACTATTAAAAGAGTTCTACATAACACCATACCATTCTAATTTGTGTTACTCTTTAGCATAGTTTCCGGATTTAAAAAAAAAACATTACAAAATACCTTAATTATCGCCCCCAAAATCTGGAAAAAATCTGCTTTTAAAAATTTTAGACCAACTATCGGGGAAACAGGTTAGTCATGTGAGCAACACTTTTAGAAATCTTTCTTTTGAGATTTTATGTAACTAAGTTTCATACTATAAGTTAGATGGACTGCTGTGTAAATTTCTCGCGTTTCTACTCTTTAGTGTTCCAGAACACCATTCTGAAAAGAGGCGTCCCTCATACAAACAACGATCAAGAAGTAGAAGTAGATCAAGAAGTCCTTCTGTTTCTCCTCGCCGTAGGAGAAGATCCCATAGTACTTCTATATCTCCTCCTTACTCAAGTAACATTAAAAGTAGAGTTGGTAAAAAAATAAAATCTAAATTAACAAAAAAACTTGAAAAGAAATTTATAATCGAAGAAGATCTACATGTCACTAAAAAGAAGCAAGACCGTGCTTCTCGATTCCAAAGTACTCTTGGAAAAAGTAAAAGTTGTAGTTCCTTCTCTTATCTGAAAGATTCTTCAAGCTCTCCTGGAAGAAATAATAGTTACAACTCACTCTCTGCACTTAGAATGGACACGGTAGGTGATATTACAACAATACCCAAAGTAAGAGCAAATAATCACTGTGGAGGAGTGATTTTTGAGCATATATAAAATCATTTCTTTGCCGTGTGATTACTTGCTATAAGTAAGCTCTTTAAAACCACACAATTGAAACAAGTTCAAAGTAGCAGTATTTGAAGGCAATGTTTCCTTTCCACTTGTCCAGTTAGCAAAAACTTGCTCAATGTGTAGCGTCTTTACTTTTTGTATTGTTTTATTTAACATATGAGCGGTTTGATAAGCTCATTATCATGATTTAATTCTGATAGTTTTGTGACATGTAATATTCAGTGATATAAATAAGAGTAAATAACCACTGTGGAGGAGTGACCTTTTAGAAGCATGAAGTTATGTTAGAATAACCACACTCCCCCTTTGTTCTTATTTTGAGACATGCGTGTTTCTCATTTCAGTTAAATGATGACTTTGAAGATGGTGATGATATCAATTATCACATCAATGGAACATCACAAGAATTAACAAAACCTTATCTACGTCTCACCTCTGTAAGTGATCATTGTTATCGTAAACAAACAGCGATATATATAATAAGGGACCATCTCCAAAATTCGTTACCAGGGGAAGAGTGCCAAATCAATGATCTTGCAATTGATTGGTTTCTTTGTCCCGAAGAAACCAACCAATTGCAAGCTCATTGACTTAACACTCTTCATCATAGATAATTTTTCTCAAAATTATTGAATTTTACTTTATTAAAGCTGCTAAGATAATTGCTTTGGGTAACGAACTTTGGAGATGGCTCCTAACTATAACAGAAGAGATAACAGAAGAAAACTATGTTCATTGTTTGAAATAAGAGCAACTAATCACTGTGGAGGAGTGATTTTTGAGCATTGCTTCAGGCAATGCTCAAAACCCACTCCTCCACAGTGATTAGTTACTCCTATTTCAAACACCGAATCTTATAAATTCAGTGTTTAAAATAAAAACAATATCTGTGGAGGAGTAAAATTTGAGCATAGCTTCAGATTTTGTCGCTATGTTCGGAAATCACTCCTTCTCAATGATTATTCTTATTTGGAACACTGTAATTGATAGAAAGTTGGTCAATGTAACTCCCTCTTTCACAGTTGAACACTTAAGCTACACAAGTTGTTTCACATATGCAAACAATACTCTGATAATTATACCTGGTATTTCATGACCATTTGTTTTTGGATGATTTCTTAGAAGCTTCACCACTACACCAATATTAGTTTTGTTGATTGTGTACATTAATTTTAAATTGTTTTTTATTGTCAATTTTTCAATTCCCTCTCTTTTAAATATCATTGTTAAAGGTTATTCCCATCCAATTGGGACTTTCAAAATGACATTAAATATCACATAAAGTCCAGCTGGCAAAAACCTGTTTAAAGTCAGCAAAATAATGTTATAACACTCTCTGTGAACGTTGTTCTAACATTATTTTGCTGACTTTGAACAGGTTCATTGATGAAATGAAAACAATTAGTCACTGCAGAGGAGTGGTTTTATGAGTTAGCTTTATTAGAAATCTTTTACCCCTGTATGGGAAATTTTTGTGCTACGACTAACTTTCATTTGTCAGTGACAAAATATTTCTGTAAAAGGCTTTTATACACAGTGCTTGACATTAAAATAGCAGGTAATCATTTTGAGGGAGCGTCTTTTGACCGTAGCTTTAAGTGATAAAGCTTCAACGATCGCTTAAAACTACTCCTCCACAGTGATTATTTACTCTTATCTCGAGTACTCGATTTTTGTGTAGGCACCAGATGCATCCACTGTGCGTCCACAACAAATCTTAGAAAAGACACTGGAGTTGGTGAAGAAACGATGGAAAGATAAACAAGATTATCATTTTGCATGTGAACAGTTAAAATCTATTCGACAAGATTTAACGGTAAATAAAATTGTTTTCATATAAGGGAGAATAAAACTGTTGTTGTTGTTATTGTTGTCGTGGCTGCAAATTTTCAGGTGTGCAATACATATTTTTTGTATCAATTAGCACTAAAGGTAACGCAAACAATCATTGGGAGGGGGGAGTGAGAATTGAGGCTTGTTTTATGCTTGGGTTCTAACAGAACATATCATTGGTATTACCATAACTTTTGACTTGCATTCTTTCTCATTTAGGTACAAGGCATAAAGAATGAGTTTTCTGTTAAAGTATATGAATGCCATGCAAGAATTGCATTAGAAAAGGTAAACAACATATCCAGACCTCTGAATTCACCTCGGCATTCCCCTGTGGAGGAGCATCTTTGGATGCAAATTAGCCTCCGAAGATGCTCCTCCACAGGGAAATCCCGTTGTGAATTCAGAGGCCTGCATATTTGATATTTAACACTGGTGATGCAGTTTTTTGGGATAAGATCAAATGATGTTCTTATTCAAACACTCTTCATAATTAATCCCTATGATACCTAATGCTGTTAATTAGAAGCTCTGCAACTTAATTAATTCAGAATACATGATCCTATTGTTATCATAATGGATCTATTTAATATCTTAATCTATGTAGTCATAATAGCAGTAAATAGTCACTGTGGAGGAGTGAATTTTGAGAATAGCTTCAGACTTTGTTGCCTGAAGCACTGCTCGAAAATCACTCATCCATGGTTGTTATTATTTACTCTTATTTCGACCACTAAATTCTTGATTTGATTTTTTATTTAGGGTGATCGAGAAGAATTCAATCAATGTCAAACCTGTCTAAAATCACAATACAAGCAGGGGATTAGTGGTGAAATCGCTGAGTTCACAGCCTATAATATTTTGTATTACATTTATACTAAAAGTTCTTTGGACTTAAATTCTTGCTTGGCCTCACTAACTAAAGAACTGAAGAAAGATCCTGTTGTGCAACATGCGTTGGCTTTACGTTCAGCGTGTGCTCTGTCTAATTATCATTCATTTTTCAAGTTATATGTAACAGCCCCTAAAATGGCTGGTTATCTGATCGATCTTTTTATAGATAGGGAACGAAAAGATTCCTTGAAAAAGATTATAAAGACGTGAGTATATTTGCATCTGGTATTACGGTTTGTACAAAAGTATCTTAATTCTTTTTTTTTTTTTTTTATCTCCTGTGTCTAGATATTTTTTGTTCTGTTTGAGATTAAAAATACGAATATACTTGAATAAGTGCCTCTGGTAGAACACTCACACCAAGCCTCAAAATATTGGTCACCAGTGGAAGTGTTGTTGAGTGCAGTTTTCAGCTTTGAAGCTGAGAACTGTACTCAAAAACACTCCTCCACAGATGATGTCTGACCGTTACAATATTATTGTAAATATAGTTTGTTTGAAATATCCAATCGTTTGTCAGTTTAAAGTAAGCCTTTGAGTGATTCAAAAAATCATTGATTAACTTCTTATTTGAGGGGGGACAATTTTATGAGGGATGGTTGGGTCTTATTCAAACGATGCTTGGTGAGTTCTGCATTTAACTAGGTTCCACAATGACATAACCTTGTTCTTTTTGTTGTAGCATTACAGGTAAACTTTTGATTATCCTCCATGTTCTTGCATACAAATGTGCCAATACTAAATTTGATACAGCTTCTTGACTTTTATCATTAGCAGGCCTTGAAGCATGTGGCACCTGGAATAGAGCTCACTCAATACTGTGTTCATTCTCTTTTCACGTCCAGTGCAGCTTCTCTCACCCTGTCACTTAAAACGTTGTTCTAGCTTCTTTAACTGTGGACATTGGCCGCTTTTTTGCCCGTTGCAGGGATGTCCATGGCTTCTCCCATATTGTCCAAGAGGTAGAATATGTACAGAACCAGCAGTTAAACTGCCTGTCATCACTGGAAGGGAGATATTTCAGAATATCTTCTGTCAATTAGCCTGAAAATATTCTAAAATGTCTCTCCTTCACGGTGATGACCGACAGTTACCCCTGTAGAAAGAGTTTGACCCCTCATAAACACTCAATAAGATCTTTTTCTTAAATTTAAGCCTGATTATAACTGCCGGACATTGCCTGTGGAGGAGTGGTACACTCCTCCACAGGGTTGTCCAGCAGTTTTATTCAGGCGTGGAGTACTGATGCAGGGATCAAAATTCAAATATTAATCTGCAGTGCTTAAAATAAAATCTACTTGATGTGGATGATGTCACTGTGGAGGAGGGATTTTTGAGCAATAGCATCAGGTTTTATAGTCTAAAGATATGCTCAAATACGCCCTCCCCCTCAGTGATTATATGCTCTTATTTTAAGCGCTGATGTAGAAAAACCTGGTTCATTTCAATTTATAATCTTTTTGCTTTCTTTTCTTTATGTTTGATTTGGGTATAGGTACCGACCTAGTATTCCTACCTCCTTCGTCGCATCACAGTTAGGATTCGCAGATGACACCTTATGTCATACTTGGTTGCAGGAAGTAAATGTCACCTTTGTTGCAAACGATCCGACCCAGGTTGATTGCAAGAAAAGCATGGCTGTTTTAACCTGATGCACACATCAATTTGTGTCCCTTTCAGAGGATTCATTTGAATCTTCATAGATAAGCAAAGAGAGTTATTGCATCTAACGCAACATCCAAGGCTCGTGAGAGAGAAATATAAAATAAAGATGGCAGCTTTTAAAAAGTCTTTAAAATGTTCTTCAGCCTTTACGATATTAAGTCCTTCATCAAGCCGACGATTATATAGAAAGTATGAAAGAAATCCCTGTAGTGTTTCGCTGAGTATAAACTGAATCGATCGTAATACACGAACACTAAAGTTTTTTTTTCATTTTCAGTTAAGTTTTTTTAGCAGTACATAGTGAGCAACATCAAGGTAGCTGTGGAATCTGTTCATTATGCAGTTAATGTCAAGTAAATTACGTGGCTAACGGACAAAACTTTTGTGAGATGTATATACTGCACGTATATGCTTTGTTACATGGACACGAAATTATTTCTCGTTTTCAGTTAAGGTTTTTAGCTATATGAAATATCGGTATGATCAATCCAGCTGTGGTAAATGTTTCGGTGTATGTGTTACGTTGTCATCATTTGGTAAATAGACAAACTGTTTTACGTAAATATGCTGCATCAGAAAATATATTCGAAAACACTGAAGAAAACGAAAATTCGAAACGAAACATCGAGGAAAACGAAACTACGAAACGAAATAAATACAATAAACGATATCTTGAATATACTTACGACTAACACATTGGACATCGCCTCTCACTCTTTCACGATTGTAATACGATTCGTATCGACTAACGCGACGACACTGTAAAGCGAAATATAAGATATCATATATTTTTGGGCTTAAAGAGACTAGACTTGTTCTGTAGTACATGCATGAATTGAACAATGTATTATCTGGTACCGGGAAGTTCAGTATGAATAGAGACGTTTCAGTTGGTTTAGTAAATTGTTGTTCTTAAAGGACTGAATGCAAAATAGGTATTTTATAATGGCGTTAGAGGTTTTACTTTCAAAACAGTGTTATAAGCAAAGGTTTTCTACTCAATTGGTTTATTTCGATACAGTTGTGTTGACAATGTTTACATTTTGCACTGCGCTTTGACCTCACATTTTCTTATTTTTTCCCATATTTTTTGCAGGGATATAAGCGCAAGCAGTATTGGAAATATTCCTGAAAAATCAGCATGAATTACTAAAGAAGCTGTTACTAATAACTCTGAAAACGTCAACCCAGTGGGCGAAAACTTGCTCAAACTCCGCAGTGCAGACGCTCAAACATCGTCAAAGACAATGTTCTAGCGCCTTTGCTGCAGACTTTGAGAACAAGTTTTTGCCCACGGAAATAACCTAAATACACAGTACGTACATGGAGTTTATTTGTGACAGTGTTGCGTGTCTGTTGTGAGCAATGTTCGGAATAAGAACAAGTAACCACTGTGGAGGAATTATTTTCGAGCACAAAAAGTAATCCAGTGATTGCTTGATCTTATTTCGATCACTGCAGAGGAGAGATTTTTGAGCATTGCTTCAGGCATGCTAGCCTGCAGCAATGTATAAAAATCACTCATCCACAGTGATTATTTGCTCTTATTTCGTGTTAACAACCACAAGATCTTTCCCTGTGGGTAAAGCCTTGTTCAAAGTCCATAGTAATGATGCTGGAATTTTATCGTCTTTACTGAAGACTTTGAACAAGGTTTTGCCCACTGGATTGGCCTTTGTTTGTTTCGCCTATTCCGATCTCCGTATTTCCAGGTTTGAGCAGTTTAAACATTTAGCGTCTCAGTCAGCAATAATGATGCTAAAGCAATGTTATTTGACGCTGTTCTAGCGTCTTTACTGCAGACCCTGAACAAGTTTTTGCCCGCCATAATTAGTTTCGTTTTGCGATAAAAAAAGACTTTGTTGTGTGCATATTGACATTGTTAAAGTTAATGATTTTTTTAAAAAAAACTTAAAATATTTTTTTTACAAAGAAAAGATACTGAGTAAGTTATCTTGCAATTGATTGGTTATTTCGGGTGAAAGAAACCAATCCAATGGAAGCATTCTTTTTCACTGTGTCGCGAATTCTGGTAGAGAAATTTTATTTATTGTATAGTTTTTGTATATTTTGTATAGATAAGAGTCAAATTACATAAAAAAAGACAATTTCTCATCATATTTTGACCATGGTTGTGAGTCCTAGTGTCACAACCTTGTTTCCAGGGCTTTTCAATAGGCGAAATGCCCAGGGAACGAGGTTGAAACATGTCACTCAAAGTAGTTCAAGGTGGGCCTATACAGATGTCAAAAAATGCCGTAATTTGTGCTTTTTCGTATTACGAAATGGCAAGAAGCCCTGGGAATAAAGTTGTGCTTTTCCTTAAAATTACCCCCATCAACATTTGAATGCGACTGTTGTTTAAGCAATCAGAACTGATTTTATTACAAAAATCTGATGGGTCTGGCAAAATTTTCCCCACTAACATAATAGGGTTAAAAAGGACTGAAGTTGAGAAAGTCACCCACCTGCAACCACGCTCCTAGGATTTTGTTCAAAAGAATAGATGGAGGCGGAGGTACGGTATGTAAAACTAGAACGTTTGTGTTTCAGTGCCAAAGTTGTTAGATATCACCTATGCATGAGTGTTTTTTAGTATAGTTTTCCGTTTTGAAGCTGCAAACTATCCAAAAAACTTCTGGTGCCGTGTAGGATGGGGAATATTTTACATTCTATCTTGCAATTTATTTAAAACTCGAAATGTAGTCGATTCTCGATTTCTGGAACGTCCAAGGAACCAGCGATTCAAGAAAACGAATTAGCTAAGGACCAACAGTTTTGTTCGAGGTACCAAAACGTTTGAAATATTGCATTTTTGAGATATTTGATTCAAGGCAAGTCATCCAAATCTTGTTCCACACAATCTTAGAGAAAAATACTGTAGACAAAGTGAAATTTTTGCCAAAAGTCGAAAGTTCAACTTGTAGAAAAAGTCTTAAAATTTTGATTAGCAAAACGAATGGCTGCTGCGAACAGCATAATTCATCGAGTTTGGGAAAACTCTTTAAAATCATTAGTCTACTCGATAAATCTCTAGGGACTTGTGGTCATATTCCGCGTTTTGCCTACTGACTGGGTACTTTCGAGAACTTCTTCCAAAATATTAATACGCCAAAAGTCGATCCTCTTGTAGTATCGCCTAAAGTCCATCGAGAACTGGTGAACGATATCCGGGTGGGCCATTTTTCCAATCAGAAAATGGAAATACTTAGAAAAGAGTTGATGTTTTTTTTGTCTCATTAAAGGTTAAAAGAGAGCAGAAGGCCCTGGAGATCGTAGTTGCGGTGATAAGATATGTTTGCAAAGGTAGTCGAGCTATGTTTAAACCTCTAACTAAGGATGTCTTAAGTTTGATATCCCCACCGTTTCTCTGTATTTATTGGGGGAAGACAAGAAACCCTGGAAACGAGGTTGTGATCTGCCTGTTCTGTTTCCATATTCTGCGCATTTTTTTCTGCGGAAGACTTTGCCGCTTGACCACTTTTAAGCGTGCACGCCGAACTTTTGATCAATAAGAATTCTCAGTTTTAGAATCCTGGAATGGAAATTTTTCCGGCGATTATCTTGTCCTGCCAAAGTTTAGACACTTTTGTAGCTTTCAAGTCCGAAATTGTGAAATGAAAACCAATAGAATGTCCATGTAGGCTGTAAAGAGTTTCTAGCAGGAGTGGGTTTTTGTAAAAATCACAAGATAGGTTTTTAATGATTCCTATTTTCTATTTTTCTATTTATTCCTATTTTTGATAACTCGATATTTTAGTTATATTGACTATACGTTTTTGTAATTTATTTAAAAATTTGAGTATATATGCCGGTGTAAATAGGCCAGTATGTGTATTATGCCTAGCTAGTCGATAATCATTATCCAATGAAAAAATACAAGATTCTGAAATAGATTAATGTACAAAATCGCCGAAAACTGATGAAAACCGCCGAACAAAATAGGCTGAAATTTGTAAAACTGAGCATCGCCGAGAATTTTGTAAGATTTTGTAAGATTTGCTTCGCAGATAAATTAAAAGGGATGTTTACCAACAAGGTAAATGGTAACCCCCGAAGTGATGGAATTCGCGAGGGTTGTTTGTAGCAGCAAACAGCAAAGGTCGGTATAAATCTGATCCCAACAGAACTTCTGTCCATGTGTTATGACACAATACCTATTCAGCCAATTATCGGAGGTTATGCATTAGGTATCTCCAACATTCATTGCCAGGGGAAGATTCCTAAATCAACGATCTTTGTAATTGATTGGTTTATCGTGTCGTAGCGTGTCGTACACAACGCAAACAATGTGTTTTATTAGGCGGACCTTTTTTACATGCCATTGCAAAAATTGGTAATTATCTTAAAAAGTAAATAATATTTTTAGATTGGGTAAAATTATCTTTCCAATGGTATATAACAACAAAATTAAATGAAGAAGAAAAAGATAATCTAGCTAATTGTGTGAACTTTTATGTGTGAACTTTTACATTTTAACACTGATTTACATCTTGAATTGAATGTTGTCACTTTTTAAAAATCCTTTACTGTTGTAAGTTTTTGTTTTTTTTCTTGTAGGCAGCTAGGGAATCCCCAATTCGATTAAGCAGAAAATTAAACTGATCTAGTTTTGATAAGAGGGGGCCGACGCCCGGTAATACACCGTTTTTTATTCTCCGATTCGGTATGACGTCATCACTATTTCGCCGTAGGTGAAAGTCCTGGTGAAAGGAGTGCGGAGAGGGAC
>JAULBZ010002072.1:0-19741 GCA_032360805.1 Neoturris breviconis
ATAACGTTAGAACAACGTTCTTTGAACGTTTTTCTAACGTTATTTTGCTGACTTTGAACAGGTTTTTGCCGGCTGGGTATATTTTAATCTTATTTATTGGTGCCGTTTTGTGGATGTACCATATGGCAATAATAACCGCCTTTTAATTATTTGAGTTACATATTCTTTCTATAGATAGTCATCTACTAACCTGCCTACATCAATGTGTTCAAATAGATGCAAAGATTCTGCTTGTTTACCTTTATTTTCTATAACATCTGAAATTTGTACAACTGTGTAAAACTCACAATCCAATGCCCCTTCATAATAACGGGCAATGCCAAGATGAAATACAATCAAAACAAACCGAATAAACTTTTATATTTCTCAACGCATCCAATCATCGAAGCAAACGGTTGCACTTCGTTCTTTGTTATAGCGCATTATTCATTAACTTATTATTAACTGAATGGGTAATAATGTTAATAAAAATCACCGCTCAATATTTAAACACATGCTATTTACCTTTGTTCTTTAAAAAAAACTTTTAGAATTCACAACTAATCAAGATTTAATCTTTTCAGTAATGACAAAATGGTTTGGAGCCTAAAATGTATCTCGTGATTTGATATTTTTCAAATAAAACACAATAAGTCCAACCTCTGAAACACATGAAATCATTTGAACGTACATATTGGAGAGCAGGCTGGATAGAGGGTTCGTCGGCTTAGTTGCGTGACGAAGCCTTATTAACAAAGGTGCAGTTGAAGATACTCTGCCGACTTGTTTGACTCGAACAAAATATATACTCGAACAAAATTTGACTCGAACAAAATTTATATTTTTGTATTATATATTTTCTTTCGTGCGCTCAGCTATGTCTTATTTCGATGCGCTCCCTTCGTCGCGCATTTGCTTCCCTAAATATTACTGCGTAAACAGGGAGCATTTCTGGCTTCTACGATCAGGAAACTATCGTTTGCTCCATTCAGGTTAATATTTATTTGCTTCGCTATCAAATCTCTGACGAATCGGACGAATGTTGCGAAATTTTGACGAATCAGTCCCACATTCACGAAAACCGATCGATTCTCTGGCGCACATATTCAGCTAAGTTTCCTATCGGTTAACCGTAGATTACGTCCTGTAGTTGAAAATAGGGGGTATATTTCCACCTACAGTAAGTGTATATGACCAGTTTGTTTATTTTTTATTACCCCCTTTTACTTTCGGTTCGTCGCAGCTTCGTCGCAAGTATTACGGAGTGGAAATGTTGCTTTTTAGGTGAAAAAAAAATACAAACATTATCTCTCACCTTTTTCAGTAGCATGAACTTCATTTCCAGGCTCTAGTTTAATTGTTTATGTATTTTCCTTGCGAAATTGCCCGGGAATGAAGTACTTCTCATTCCATCGACCCATGCAAGTTCTTAGATGGGTAGACTGGTCCTTTCGCAATACAAAGAGAACAGAGAAGTCAATAAAGATGAAAGGACGTGCTTTCGTTGCAATATAAAAGTGGAAATGAAGAAGATTCAGCAGAAGTTTTTATTCTCACTAAGTAGGAAAATAAAGCAATTACTTTATATAATTGCACTGAAGTAGGTCTTTATACTGGTACTTAATTAGCCTCTGTTCTGCTGAACTAAAGCTTGATGTGGAGCCTCTGTTCTTCTACACAGTTTGTTCATTATTAAGCAAAGTCAAAAACAAAAAAAAGTCAACAAACATGACTCCTTCTCTATGGACACAAGGAAAAATTCCTAAAAAAACATGTATGTAAACTATATATATAACACGATGATAATTAGACTTTTAACCACCACAGGGCTCGAAATAACAGCCGGTTATCACTGTGGAGGAGAGTTTTTTCAGAATATTTTCAGCCAACTTGGCTGGAAATATTCTGAAAAATCTCTCCTTAACAGTGATGACCGGCTGTTATTTCGAGCCCTGTTTACCCTATCTAATTCTCGAACTGTTGGATAATTGTTTTTCCATTCAGTTTCTAAGTTAAATTTTCTTGCTTTGAATGTATCGTACTGTTGTTCGATGGATTCACGAACCATTTGCCAAAAACAATTTGCAACAGCAAAACTAAGATTCTGAGTTGTCATTTGACTTGCTTTCAATATACCAGATCTAAAATAACAATAACAATAACAAAGAAAGTTCACATTCAATAAGTTAGCATTAAATTTAGCCAGTGGGCAAAAATTTGTTCAAAGTCTGCAGAAATGACACAAGAACAACGTCTTTGACATTCTTCTAGTGTCTTTACTGCTGACTTTGAACAGGTTTTTGCCCACTGGGTAATGACTGTTCATAATATGAAAAGTCATCCTTGTCAGTGGGCTAGCCTGATAGGCGGGAAGAAATTTTCTTATGTTTCAGAATGAGATTTTTTGTTCAGCTCGCCAGACTGAAATTATTCATCATAATTTGAGCTAGTTACTACATAATTTTTCAAATTAACCAATTATAATAGCTATTTTCCATCCCAGTAAGCAGGACAGAAACGTTCATAGAAAATGGCAGTCTGGTAAGCGGACTGGCTTGTTTGATCATATGAATAAAAAAATATCTTGAAAGGAACAAAAGTTCAGCACATGAGACACACAGGGGTTAAATTGCTGCCAGCCATCGCTATGGAGGAGAGATTTTTCAGAATATTATTTTCAGCCCATTTGGATTCTATTTGCTGAGTATAATACTCTGATAAATCTCTCGATCAGTGATGACCAGCAGTTATATTAACCACTGACAAAGTACAAAAGCCAGGGCTTGAAATAACTTGCCAGTCATCACTGTGGATGAGAGATTTTTCAGAATATTTCAACCAATTATTTTAAGCCCTGAAATCTTACTTGAATAAGTTTGAACTTCGAAAGAAATCCTCTTCACATTGTCTGATTAGATCAATACTCTCATTATTATTACCTTAAAAAAAACAGTAAAATACATACATAAAAAACACTGATTTTTTTGTTAGGAGTTGAGTATTATCAAGCATGATACATTTATTTGGCAATTTTTCTGCACGCTGGAATGCCTAATTCCACTATTCATTCTAGTAAACATGGACAGTATGTGTGTTAAAGTCATGTTTTTAAATCCATATGAGTATAAAAATTCAGCAAGAAGTTTGAGCAATAAGACTAGCACTCATGAAAAAATAACAAGTTTAAATCAGTCTTTATCTGGGATAGTTTTCAACACACCGACTGAAATAAACAAAGTCCAGGTAGGTATTGCACATAAATCTAGCCTGACCCATCATACACATATACTAACCCCTATATTTGAAATAAGAGCAAATAATTACTGTGAAGGAGCACTTTTTGAGCTTTGCTTTGGGCTATAAAGCATAAAGCTATGCTTAAAAATCCCTCAGCCACAGTGATTATTTGCTCTTATTTTGAACTCTGAAACTAATTCTTTTTGTTGTTAGAAATCAGTGTTCGAGATAACAGCAAATAATCACTGTGGAGGAGGGATTTTTGAGCATAGCTTCAGATGTTGCAGCTTGAATCTATTATTTTCTAAATAATCACTCCTCCACAGTGATTATCTGTAACTACTTCCAGCATTGACACACACACACTCTACACAAAGCATGTCTTCTTTGTGTCTAATACTTATATTCTTACCGGTACCAGTCACAACAGCAAAATAACCCATAGCTTTCATTGGAAATAATTTACCAGATAATATTTTCTTTATCTATAAAATATAAGATCGGGTCTTTTAACTGTCAGAAATCACCGTGAGGAAGTGTTTTTTAGTATAGTTTCCAGCTTTATACTCAAAAAACCCTTGTTCACAGGTAATGTTGGGCAGTTATATTCAGGCTTGAACATGTTGGTTTAATACAATTTATATTGTCTCATTATATTGTTACGTGTAGTGATTCCTATATTTTGGTCTTTCTTATTCGTGTATGCCAAATAACTTGCAAGAATGATTACCATAGTTTACGAAGAGAAATCCTGCCCCCTAACACAAAATAATATTTATCTTTACTTTTCTTCAACATGTTGTTTTAATAAGGACTGAACAGAGAAAGAGGTAAAATAATTTGTTAAAAAGGGAGCTTTTCCATAAGGGGAAGAGTGCTGAATCAACGATCTTGCAATGGATTGGTTTATTCGTACTGAAGAAACCAATCAATTGCAGGCTCGATGTCTTAACACTCTTTATCGACATCATAGATTAATTTTTCGCAAAATTTATTGATTTTGGCTTCGCTAAAGTATCTGCTTTTTAAAACAGATTTTGGAGATGGCATCATGTAACGATGTTGAATAGTTCTACCATGTTTTTCCACGTATAAGTAATGACGTAAGAGCCGGCATTATTTACACAAATTTTGAATTTTGAAAATAGAGAGGGTGCATGTATATTAGATTGGATGGGTGGGTGGGTTATCAAAGGAGGTACAAAAGAATTATAGTGTGAAATCGTTTCAAAATACCAACAACAACAATTCGCATACTAATATATCATCAAAACTTTATTTCAAATCAAACTATTTTAACCAAATGTATCGTAATTTTCCAACACTAAAAATTAAAAACTATTCTCACTCTTGTTGGGTCCGTTTGATTTGCTTCAGCTAAGTCTACTTTTGTCATAACAAAGATAGTGCGCTTGCCTAAAATAAACACAATATTATCAACTACAAGGAGGGTGTTAAAGGTTAGTGTTTGAAATATGAACAAAAACTCACTGTGGCGGAGGGTTCAGGCTATCTAGCCAGTAGCAATGCTTAAAATCACTTCTCCACAGTGATTTTTTGCTCTTATTTCTAACACAGAAGTCCGTATTCTCGAAAGTGGTTTACACATCATTCTTGAAAAGAAATCAGTGGTGGAAATAAGAGCAAAGTATTACTGTGGAGGAGCTATATTTGAGCATATCTTCATGATACAAAGTATGAAGCAAAATCCTCTAAAATCGCTACTGTGCAGTGCTTGTTTGCTCTTACTTTGACCACCAGTGTCTATTACAAGATCATTGGCAATGCTCAAAAATATTTCAGCTTTTTAGGGTTTACAGATCAGAAAATTAAATAGCGGGGATTTTTGTCTCACCCTTCCCACCCTCAACCTTTATAGGGTAATAAATAAGATTGACCTTTATGAGAGGTAAACTATTATAGAAATAGCAAATCACCTGTTGGATCCATTTGACTAGCTAAATCAGTTACAATACTTCTTTCTGCATCTATGGAACCATCTTGTATACATAATATAATGGCATTTGGATTTGACATGTAGTGTCTAACAATAAAATAGCAATGTCAGCAAACCAAATAAAATTAAGTAATCACTGTAGAGAAATTTTTTTAACATAGTTTTAATTCTCAAAAGTCACTCTTCCACAGTGAATATTTGCTCCAAGTTCAATTGCTGGACGAGTAAATGATCATCAAGTTATGCTTTCTGTTTGATTTCAGAAGAAAAAATCTCTGATTCAAAGTTTACTTTAGTTGCCCAGATTTAACGGAAGTTTATCAGGTGTGATGACCAAACTTTACGAAAGAAGGTATTGCATTCTACCTTCAATGTTTGGGCATTAAACCAGTTGAAATAGCCATTACAATGTTTAGAATGTTTGGCTACTCCAGACTTAGTATCAATGTTCTTTTAGATAGTTGATTAATGTTGATTCAACCTAGCGGCAATTTCTAAGCCTGTTAGCACTTGCCACAATTACAGTCAATGGTAAAATCCAATACCTTCCCCCGTAAAGTTTGGGTGGCTATTGAGATACAATATGAGTGTGCTCCACGGTATGGTGGTCTAAATCAGGACAATGGACAATAATGTAACTACATCATTTTGAAAACCATTGGTAAAACACATCAAAACAATACGTCATTAATTTGAAGTCTGTTACAATATCATGACTTCGTTTGATCGTTGATCTTTCACACTTTGTATTATATTATAAATATAAAACATTGTCTGACAACAGAGCTGTCTACTGGTTCTGAAATATTACAAAGAAATTTATTTATAGTATTGAGTGTTTAACATAAATTGATTTTTTTTTTTTTTTTTTTAACACACAGTTAAGATTTTAACATTGATGACATCATCACTCATGAGTTTGAAGTGAAAAATGTCAGGACGTTTTTACAACAAAAATAAGAAAGTAAAGAAATAATATTTTTACCACCTGTTAAATATTCTGTTGCTAAGGGCAAATTATCCTTAGTTACCAAAAAAAAAATTTGTATCATCATTATCGAGATAAAATGTAGGAAAAGCCAGAAAATTTGGAAATTAAATTTTATGCAGAAAGAGTTATTTAAACATTTAAACAAAATTTGGAGGCAATTTTGCCTCCCTACTACTCTCTCCCCCCCTCCCCCCCTCCGCACACATACTGAAAAGGGTTAAACCATAACAACTTTCAGTTAGTAAAGTTAATGATAATTATTAAGTCAATGATATTAAGAATTGATTCATTTAAAGAGGTTAGAGAATTACGAGATTACATATTAAGAAACAGATTCAGCAAAAACAAAAACTACAAAATGATGTGTGGTTACCTTGGAATGTTTATTTTATAGCAAAAACATAGAAAAAAGGTACGTCAATGTGAATTATAAAAATGGTGTGTAGAAAGCATGAATATAAAAACAACACACAGCTGGTATAAATACCTGCTAACTTTCATAATCCCTTCTCTGGTATTAGCTGCCATTTCACTCGTCTCAGTCTAAATGGAAGAAAGTAATGAATGACAATTGTGTCCACTTTGGTTGAATTCACTTACTCTTTGATTAATACAGAAGTTCGGTTAATCGAACCAAACTTATTTGTCAATGTATAAACCCTGGATTTATCTGTGTTTGTAAGGCTTTTTATCGAATAAAGAAGCAGAGATCAAATTAACAACCAGTAGTATCTGCATAGAAGGGTGATCTTTTAGTACAAAGAAACCAATCAATTACAATATTGTTTACTCTATAATCTCCCCCACAGATATGACCGGCCGTTATTTTAACCTCTGAGAAAAACAATGAGGAACAGGACAATGCGTTTACGTAGAGGGACTTATGTGTAGAAAATATGCAATGCTAAACCAAAAAGATTTAATAACCATAATAATACTTCTATTAGCCCAGGTTACTCAAGCATGAATACTGCCGGAAATGTGGAGATGTGTTTTTTGTGCACAGTTTTCAGCTACAAAACCGAAGATTATACTTAAAAACTCTCCTCCACAAGCATTGTAATTTTGAAGTTTGTTAGCTTACACTGATGATTCCAGGTAAATCAACAAGAACCATTCTGGGTAGACCAGGACCCTTCACATACATCGACATCACCTGAATGAATAAAAAGGATTATAGAAAAGCATCATTCATTTCATTGATTAAACACCCTTATTCTCAGATACTATTTTCTTTTGACCATCTTATCTCTGAAGCATAAGCTAATATTGAATAAATAGCCTTGTTTCAAAACCTATATCTTCACATACCAGTCCCAATTATCATTGCTCGAAAATTCCAAGAACTCAATGGCTACATGACAAGTACCAATAACATTTGAACAATAGTCATTGCTCAAGCTTTTTCGTTTACTATTTTTCGGATCATGAGAGACTCGTACGTACAGACTAATTCAGGATGATGATCATTGTCTCAATTGCCTCTTAAATATACAAATCTGAAAATAACTGTGGGTTTCACCTGTGGTGGAGTGTTTTTGGGTATCATTTAGCTTTAGAGCTGAAAACTATAATAAATAAATACTCCTCCACAGGTGGAATTGGCCAGTTATTTTTAATTTAAATAAGTAAAGAAAACTTACATCAGCACTGATTGTTTGACCTCGTTTTAAATTCTTCTTCATTCGCTCTTCTACTTCATCCCGAAGTGATTTCAACTAAAATATTAGATGAGTCAGCTAAGGGAGGCGTCTTAAAAATAAAATCTATGAAGCAGAGTATTGAGTCAATGACCTTACAATGGATTGGATTAATTCCTACAGAGGAAACCAATATATTGCAAGCTTGCTGGTATAACACCCTTCTATGCAGTTTCATTTTTGTGGAATTTTGCCAAATTTAATTTCTTTAATTCTACCAAAAATACTTGATTTTGGAACAAAACTTTGAAATGGTCCCTAAGATTATATTTTATTTTACGTATTAACTCTATCCAGCCTGGAATGGGGATTGGATTCCACATGGGTTTTTTTTATATCTCTGGAAGTGGAGATAATACAAATGTTATATTTTTAATTTGATATCTAAAATGGTGTTGACGGCAACCAGTTTTTTAAGCACCTAGTAAAAAAAAATTAAAAATAAATTATAAAATTTGGTGCACGGCCTTCATTATGAAGCCAATATTAATTTGCATCAATAAGCTGTAACATTTATGTTAAAATGAATTTATTAAGCTTTCAGAATCTGGAAACATTTTCCCAATCAAAAGTAATTGCCTTTTATGTAAATAATAGATGACGTCATGCAAAGAATAAAGATGTCAGCAAAAAAATAATTATGTTTAAAATGTTCCTATTGCATCGTTGGATACAAGTTTCATGTTTCTAGCATATTCCTATCACAAATTACCTCCCTCGTGTATACAAAATCTTAAAGTACCCCAAGCTGAATAAGGGGCAAAAACAGATAGGTGACACAGTATGAAGTATCCAATATTATTATGTTATATACTGGCAAAAGATAAGCCTCCATTGTATGTAAAATTGACTCGGTTACATACAATGGGTATTTTAAAAAGTCATATATATGAAAATTAAAATTGACAATTTCTGAAACCAGCACTTCTTTGTAGCCATAAATAAAAGAAAACATTCATTTTATCAAACTAATGAATATCCCCATGCTAAAGAAAACTCTTCTTCAGTTGTAGACATGTTTCTTTCTTTTGTCGCTCAAAACATATAAATCAGTTATTGAGTAATCTTCTTCACAGATACATGGTGAAAAATCTTACTGGGATTATGTATTATTTCACACTGAATGATACACTTTTCTGAACAAGCAATGGTTGATGATAAAGAACTAAAGATTGAAGCAAAATTAAGACATGTTAAGGCGGGTTTCCACTAGGCAAATTCTAAATGAAGCCATTGCATTGGTTGAAAACGACTTCACCTGTTACAGGGATGTCCGGCCAGTTATATTCAGGCTATTTGTCACGCATTCCTTATCATCAAGACTTACATCAGATTCTTTAGTCAAATCATACTGCTGTTCGCTTCCTTTAAAATAAGCAATGTGATTAGGGCCTTCTGTTAATGTCACCATGATGGGACATCGTGTCATCATTTGACCTGAACCTCTTGGAAACAATCTTGCACGAGCGATCATTTCTAAAACACTTGTTTTACCAGCAGATTGATCACCGATTACAACAACCTAAATGACAAATAATAACTGTCTATAGCAAATATAATATCACCGAGAAGAAGAGTGTTTCCTCAATGAATTCAAGCCTCAAAATAGCAGCTGCAGAGGAGTGTTTTTAAACTACAGTTTTCAACTTTGTAATTTATTAAGAAGAACTTCCCCTCTTCTCTGCAGACATTATTTTCTCAGAGGTTGAAATAAGATTAAATAATCACTATGAAGGAGGGAATATTAAGCAGGCAGACTTCAAGGCCTGCAGCTATGCTTAAAAATCCCTCCTTCATAGTGACTACTTGCTCTTGTTTTGATCTCTAGGGTGTGAAATTAACAATCTTGAAATCGATTGACTACTTTGTGGAAGAAGTCCATTAATTTTAATATTGTGGATTCAGTACTCCGTATTATCAAAGATTTCCACTTCATTAAGGGGAGGTTTACATTACTAGTTTAAACCAGAAATTACACTAAGGGTGCACTGCTGTAACTGCTTATCAGTAGCTACTCATCTGTAGATATAGATATAATATTGAGTGAAACCATGATATCAATAACGCATATTTTCTGGTGATAACCTTTACTTGTATTGATTTTGCTATAAATTGTTCCAGTATCCCCTGGTCCATTATTCATAGCACAACTACCAAGGGAAGGGTTTTCTAACAGAAAATGGGGACAACATAATTTACTAGAATAGAACTTTGTACCCTAGGTAGATGATCTTGAATATCATAGTTTGAATCGTATTCAGATAGCAAATCTAATACGTCAGAATACATGTCTATCAGCGATTTCTAAAATAGAACAGAATCGATATGATCAGAGAGTTTATCAAGTCTGCATAAAACTGCTGGACATCATCTCAAATTTACTGTCAAACATCACTTGTGGAAAAAAATGTTTGTATAAAATACAGTTTCAAAGCTGATAAGTTATATCCAGGCTCGTTTTCTCCTATGTTAAACATATTATATAACTCAGGATTTACAAAAATATCATTTGCACTATTAAAGGAATTCTGGCATGCTTTACTCATTTGTCTTTATTTCTGCATAACTCTGAAAGTGGTAAAAAAAGGGGTAAAAAAGTACCCACTTTCCTAGTAGTGACCTTGGTCATAAGAGGGGGAACAATTAAAAAAAAGTCTGAAATGTGAGGTGTAAAATGAGTGTGGGTATGCTGACTCTCTGTGAATATTTATGACATCCAGAGTTAACCTTTAAGATTTTATGTGTTTCTTGACAAGGAACGACAAACCGAAAGTGAAACGCTACAACAGCCATATAGAAAAGCCTCCGTTCAGCTGGGAATTGACAAGTTATCAATCAAGTTATTAAGTTTATGAGTCGTCTTATACACCAGGTGTCTAGTGTATCAAAGTAACTTTTCGATTTATACACAAATTCGATTAAACAAATATGGTATTTAAATATAATGCAGTCAACAGAGTAATGTTGATGAAAACAAAGATACAATTTTTACCTTCATTTTTCTAGACCCAGGTTGTGCTTTATTCTTTCCCAGCATTATCTGTTTCCTAAGATCACGATTGTCTTGATCTAACCGATCAATCTCTCTTTGAAATTTTTGCTAAAAAGTTAAAACTTGTTAATTAAAGCCACCCCAATGTTAATTATGTACTAATTACGATGCATAAATTATGTTAATTATGTACTAATTATGATGCATAAATTATGTTAATTATGTACTAATTATGATGCATAAATTCAAACAATATAATAGCAGAACCAAATGGACTAAGCAGTTACTAAAGTAAAAGTAGTTTCGGATGAATATTTTTTATAAATGTTGACCAAGAGTTTCAAAACATTCAAATGTTTCAAAATATTAGAATAACGTTTCAAAACATTCGAAGAATCGCATGCGTGAATTGAAATTGCTGAAATGCGGTAGACTACTTATGTTAAATGATTATCTTTAATCTAATCCCAATTAGTAGTAATAAAGAATACTATGTACATTAACGACATTATTGATTATGATTGGTTTTCAATATATGCCCGTACACAAAATTTGACTCCGTGTTCTTTTTCAGAGAAGATTCAAGAGAACATTAAATACCTGCATTTCCAGAAGTTCTTCTTGTGCTCTTGTTAACATTTCACGAAGCTAGGTAGCAGATATTACATAATTTATAAGTTATAGTAATACTTGAAAAGGTCACTGAAACAAGTATAATACTGCAAAACAAAACTATGCAGAAGAGTGTTATGTCAACTAGCTAGCCGTGAATTGTTTTGTTTGGTACAAAGGAACCAATCCATTGCAAGATTGTTGACTCAGTACTCTTCTCCATAAATTTTATAAGCTCCCTTATACTCATGATAAAATTATATAATATTAATCATGTCTAGTATGAAGTGTTACCACAATATACCAGGGCTCGAAATAACAGCCGGTCATCACTGTGGAGGAGAGATTTTCCAGAATATTTTCAGCTGACTTGGCTGAAAATATTCTGAAAAATCTCTACTCCACAGTGATGGCCAGCTGTTATTTCGAGCCCTGCAATTTACAAAACACTTCCATCAACTATCATGCCATGCTGCCCTATCAATGTTATAGCCTTAATAACAGGGTATCTTTCAAGAGATACTTCTCTAACCATCTGGCAGCTATGTAAGGCTAAATCATCATATTCTCTCTTTTCGATGTATTTTACCATTGAAAGAACATTGATATTCATTGAAGATTGTTAGTCAATGAACTACCATAAACTTCATGGAAGCCATTCATATCCGCTTATTTTAAACATTGACATCAATGATATCGTTGATTTTTGTTTATTATAAAATGTTGACATCAGTGATATCATTGATTTTCGATGATGATATTGCTGACATTGATGTTGACATTGATTTTGGTTATAAATGCTATTTGGTATCACATCTCCTCCTTGGCAAGAAGTACCCAAAAACAAGTAAAAGAAATGAGAGTTACCTTCTGCTCCTGAGATTTTTGCTTTTGCATTTCCTCATCAATTTGAGCATCATCTACACCTTCTTGTTCAGAGGAAAAGAACTTTGCGTTTAAGATGGGCGGTTGAACTTCTAGAACAAAAGGTTGGTGTGCAACACCAAAAGAAAACAAAGATATAACAGAGAACAAAAAAATAATAATAATAGGTTTCTGATATCTTTAAAATAATACTGTTGACAAACTAACAAGCCTGAATAGAACTACCAGACATCACCTGTGCAGTCCTCAAAATTCACCACTGCAATCACCTGTGCAGGAGTGCATTTGAACATAATTTTCCGCCTGTCCAGCTGAAAATTATTTTGAAACAAACTCCTCCACAGGTGATTTCCATAGCGAATTTCGAGGACCAAGAGGAGTGTTTCTCTAGTATAGTTTCAGGGTTAAAACACTCCTCCACAGGTGATGAATGATAGTTATATATTCAGGGTTGACTGAGAAATAATGGAGAACAAAAATAGCTCCTCCTCCATGTTTAAAATAATATTGTTGACTAAAGACGAGTTTTTAGATATGATTACTAAGCAGTGGTTATAATCACTGTGTAGGAGTGATTATTGAACATAGCTTTAAGGCTTTGTAACCTGAAGCAAATGATGCTGACGATGTTAAATAAAGGGAAACGAATATTTTGTTCTTTCTTTATGATCATCAGAATTGTGATATCATGAGACAATCAGGTCAAAAGATCATTAGCGTTTTACTTATAGTATTGAAGACACTATTAAGATGCACATTAAAACCTATATTGATAAAACTGCAAACAAAGGTCAATCTATTGGCAAGCTGCATCAAAAAATGTTAGGGTATGAAGAAGTTAAAAAGGTTATGAAGAGAAACCGTTAGCATCTGGTAAGGCATGTACAAATAACATACAAACCTGTTTCAACCACATCTCCAGCAATGCCAAAT
The DNA here is from genome assembly GCA_032360805.1 of Neoturris breviconis. NCBI lineage: Eukaryota > Metazoa > Cnidaria > Hydrozoa > Anthoathecata > Pandeidae > Neoturris > Neoturris breviconis. Next base: position 13,287 of record JAULBZ010002072.1, read on the forward strand.
AACAAATTCCGTGCGCTTTCAATCATTTCTCGCAACTTTTCAGAACCTAAATATAAATATTTTGCAATCATTTCTCGCAACTTTTCAGAACCTGAATATAAATATTTTGCATCAAATTATTCTCGCACCTTTAACCACGTTTCCAGAATGAATTTCACACAAAAATCACAAATGATAATCAGGGTTCCAATTAATATTTGTGATTTTTGAGCATAGCTTCAGACCATAAAGCTTGAAGCAATGCTGAAAAAATCATCCTCCACAGTGATCATTTTGCTCTTATTTCAAACACTGACAGTACCATGGTGACTTACTTTCACCAAACGAGTCTTGTATATTTCCAACAAAGTTTGCAGGGTAATACTGACTCATCCATTCAATGTTTGGTAGCTGATCATGAAACTCTAACCATCGTTCTTTCCATTTATCATACGTCTATAACAGAAAGTAAGTTAGAATACCTGAACACTTATTCACTTTTATTTATAATAGTGCTCAAGGAAAATATAAGCACTATAGAGGGCGATAACGGTTTTGCAGCACGAATTTATGCTCAAGGATCCATGGAGATGGATCTCCAAAATTCGTTTCAAAAAGCAAATATCCAAATCAATAAATTTGAGAAAAATTAATATCCGAAGAAGAGTGTAAAGTCAACAAGCTTTCAATTTGATTGGTTTCTTTGGTACAAAGAAACTAATCAATTGTAATATCGTTGATTTAGCACTGCTCCCCTGGGATTGAATTTTGGTCTCTAAAAATTACTCTTCCAAATTGATAATCTTACAAGCCCTGTAATAGCTCTCTTAAATAAGCCAAAGCAGATACTGCAAAAAAAAGTTAGCTTCATGGAACCAGTGCATCAAAACAAACACATTTGATATTTTTACTGAATTTAGGTTACATTAGGAATAGTGGTTAGTAAGTTCCAACTTCATCGGAGCGGCCCGGGTTCAATTCCCAGCGAGGTGCCATGGTTGACTCAGCCTTTAATCCATACGTGGTCGGTAAAATGAGTACCAGCATGCTGGGGTAATAGGTCAACTTAATCTGGAAATGGAGTGGCGCCCTCCCCTACCCTTGTGGTAGAAGCTAATGAAAGAGGAACTTTTGGGTCGCTTCCGACTGCGATTGGATAGCTTACTTACTTAGAGAGTGTTTCAAAAATAAAATCTACAGAGAAGGGTAGAGTCAATGATCTTACAATGGATTTATACTGAAGAAACCAATCCATTGCAAGCTTATTGAAAAAATAACACCCTTCTGCGCAATTTTATTTTTGTTGAATTTGATCAAATTTTTTAAGGATAGAACGCAGTCTTTCTGTATGCCTTTTTAAAATTAAAAATATCCATGTTTCCCTTGGTTATTATATAGTGAAAGTATATATCAATGGAAAGCTGAAAGAATGAAATTTCTGCACGCAAGATTATCTTTTTGGATTTTATTTCAGGAGGGAAGAAAAGTGGTAAAATGTAAAAATTGACACTTTTTACATTTTATATTCCTCTCTCAAAACTTCTGCCATCCTGTTCAGCATAAGCATGGAGGTCTCCCAATAGAAATATAAGTTTGACTGAAAATATTCTGAAAAATCTCTCCTCCACACACTACGAATTCAAGAAGCGTTCAATTGGGACATGCGAACGCTTTGCGAACAGGAGACGAACACATATGTGTCCGTCAACCGTTCGGTATGTGTTCGCTACATGCGTTCGCTTCCGTTCGCAATGGTTCTACATGCGTTCGCTTCCGTTCGCAATGGTTCTACATGCGTTCGCTTGAGTTTGCAATGTTTTAAGAAGCGTTCGCTGGTGTTCGCAATGGTTCTACATGCGTTCGCTTGAGTTCCCAATGATTTAAGAAGCGTTCGCTGAGGTTCGCAATAATTCTAGATGCGTTTGCTGGTTAAAATAAGAGTTCTATTTCATTATTGCCTCATTTAATTATTTTTTTTACCATTGTGACTATGTTTTGACAAAACAAGAACTGTTCCACCCTTAAAATTCTAGGTCGGAGCCAAAGTTAAAATGGTAGTGAAAGGTGCATTTGTTTATATTTGTGATCCTTCCAGGGTAGCCTGATCTCCATAGCTGTACAGACGAAGGTTGATCCTCTCTCGAACGATTGCGAACGCAAGCGAACGGATGTTAAACTACTGCGAACACCAGCGAACGCACCTGGAATTGTTGCGAATACCAGCGAACGCTTCTTGAAACATTGCAAACTCAAGCGAACGCATGTAGAACCATTGCGAACGGAAACGAACGCATGTAGAACCATTGCGAACACAAGCGAACGCATGTAGAACCATTGCAAACACAAGCGAAAGCATGTAGAACCATTGCAAACACAAGCGAACGGATGTTGAACCATTAGCGAACGCATCTAAACTAATGAAAACCTTTACGTTCGAACCGAACACATACCGAACGGTTGACGAACACATATGCGTTCGTCTCCTGTTCGCAAAGCGTTCGCATGTCCCAATTGAACGTTTCTTGAATTCGTAGTGCAAACTATCACCATGGAAACTTATTTCTGAACTAAGAGCACTGCAATGTTTACGTGCAAATAACTTTTCCTTTAAGATATCTAAATCCCAATTTTCACCTCGAAATTGTCTAGAAATAATTATTCTAAGCTCTTCAGGAATACGATCGAAAATGATACTTATCAACAGGGAGCCATGGGTATCAGTTTCTATGCCAAGCTTGATTCACTTGATTCCAAACGATCATAAATAGTTCTCATTTTGAAACATCATTTATACTTTTTACTTTTGGTAGCTCCACTAAAACTTCCATACGGAAAAAAATTAAAATCTGAGTGTTTCCAAATCTTTCTTTTAACAAGGCTATTGCATGAACAAATTGTCCTTCGTTAAACTTGAGCCTTCTAAAACCTTTAAAACCCAGTTAAAAATGATCATAAATAATTAGATGTGACATATTTTGCAAAACGTGCCCGTTACATCTTATTACACGTTACAAAATACGTTACATTTTTTGTCAAATTTTCGTTACATTGGTGATATAGTTCCGTTAAATCCCATTATGTAACGCATTACATCCCATTATGTAACGCGTTACATTATGCGTTATGTAACGGAAGCATTACAATTTTGTAACGGAAGCATTACAATTTTGTAACAAAGAAATTACAATTTTGTATCGCAAGCATTATGGAATGTGTTACAATTGTAATGCAACAACATGTGTGTCACAAATATTTCAGATAGGCACTAGAATGATTTAAAGAAAACGGAGCTTATTATTTGCTTGCAACTACGTTATTTTTTTTACAAAATCCTTTTAAAAAATACCTGTTACACATTTTTGTTTTAGCTTGTATGAAATATTCCAATTTTGTATACACAGACCACATAGCCATGCACGTTTCTTTCTTCATTAATATTCGTAAGCCAAATCATTTTTGAAGAAAAACCTCCTTTTACGTTCCTGGCTTTGTACTTGTTTACAAAAGCTTCCTGTCAATTATGCCAGAAAGTTAATTTAAGTTTTGTTGTAAATGTAAACATTCTATTGTGTGCATGCCTAATTATTTTTTTCCACATATTTCATTTCTGACCTGGTTTCTATTTATTATTTGCTTTTAAAGTCTTACTTATAAAAGTACTGATTATGCTAACTGCGATCGCAAACTGGTTGATACTAAATGATTTCTTTGATTATCAATGTAAAACATCTAATGCTGACAAATGGATGAAATATTCGTCGCCCTATATTGCGCGTTTAATTATTTTAAAATCACATTCATTAAAAGAAATAGAAACCAGGTATGTACGGCAACCGCTGACAAGTCCTTAACCCTTTTGTTTCAAAGAAAACATGAGGCTAGATTAAGACTATGTTCCAATAAGGATAGAAATAATTTCTGAATGAATTGCACACCAAACATTTCAAAATAGTGATGTAGATAGCTAATTACAGCATTAGATCCTTTCCCGCAATGGACCGCTTCATCTATTAGATAATTAGTTTGTCTATTTATTCCTTCATTATTGACACCAAAAACTGAACACTTTCCAGGCTGGTTCGGATTGCTCGGATACTGAACCAATTGTGAATAATCAAAGCTGTACTGACTAAACAACTTCCAAACAATTTGGTGTTTTAGGCGTTACTGACCCGTCCGGTTTTTTGGTCGAATTTAATTCTACTACAATAGATTTTCGGTTATCATAATCATGTTTTTGTACGTCTACTTGGACTAAATGCTCCTGTTGCTTAATTAATACCTTGTTTTTATCCGTGGTGTTCATATTACACGTTTTAATTATCAAATTGTTAATTTCTTGGCACGTAAAACATAAATCGCTTTGTGGTTTTATTGCAATTACATGCGGCAAGAAAGTATTCCATAATTCACAAAACATTCTGTAAGAAACTGAAAAATATTTCCTCTCGTTTAGGCAATCCTTCTCGTATTGGCAATGAACAAATGCCATTGAGTGGAACGATGCCAACACTAAGACATTTGCATCATTATCTCTGGCCAGGAACATGACCAGGCAAACACAAGCCATGTGTCAACGAATGGTTATTTATATAATCTAATGTTGACTTCACGGTTTCGTTTTCCGTAACATTATGGGGCAAACGCTTTGTATTTCCGTGTAATCTTGGGGTTAAGCCATTAAGGATAAAATGTGCTTGTAAATTAACCAGTCTTTGTTTTCCAATGCCATGTAAGAAACAAAATGTTTTTCTGCATATAACATAGCCCTTATGTTGGTAAAATGTTTTCCCAACCATTTGTAATGCTGCAATTTGACCTAAAATGGCCATGGCTAATTCGTTAGGTTCAAGTTCTCGGGAGCATGATATATAACTCATCTTCTCTGATTTTTGAAATTGGGAAATGCAGTCCGTTTTGTTCTTTCTAAGATGACTATTGCAACCATTTTGAAAATATTAGTCGATTGGTAGAACCTCCCTGTAACAAAAGAAATATGACAGACATAATTTTACTCTATAGTTGGCGTTGTTTCAGAGCGTTTAGAAATACGCAAAACACAATGACTTTGATTGTTCTGAGTTTTTCCGCATCAAGTTCTTTTAAAGGTCTTGATGTGTCTCTGTACCAAGTGTTTTTAATCTTGTCCGCAGTAAAAAATAAAAATGTAATATTTAACTCGTGCTGGTTAAACAATTCTTTCAACATTGAGATAGCAGTATCATTTAAATTGATCTTTTGCTTGCTCTGATCTTTTGTGGTAGGTGTCGTTTGTGGTGGCATTGGTGCAGAGAATGCTGGCGGTTGCATTGGTGTTGAACTTGTTGGTTGAACTTGTTGCACCACTGACGGAATTAAGAGGCTTCGTTCCAATTCCTCCATTGACGTGTTAAACACCGCGTCTGGGTTAATAGCCCCATAATCTGTCAGTCCATCGATTGCAATAAATTTTGTATTTAAACTTGAAAATTATTTTTTTAATCCTGTAAAATCTTTTTTAAATTCGCGATTTCTCTGATGCAAACCTTTTCGCAACGGTCAATTCTCCTAAAAAGGTACCATTGAAAAAATAATTAAGAGGCATAGACAGCTAAGTGCGTTTTTATAAGTAAACATTTTGCTAAAAAATCAATACACACTTTCTTCTTTTAAGTTTTTTACGTATTTTAAAAATGATCTGGTTACATTATGTAACCAGCCTTTTCCTCAGGTAACTTAAAGCACTATCTTGACTGCAGAAGTAAACAGACTAAGTGAGATCTGGAAGAATTGAACTTGTTCTGTGGAAGAGGGTTCTAATTCGTGGTTAATTTTTATCAAATTTAAACAATTGGAACTCCGTTAAATTTGATTGTTTCGATTTGTGACGTGATATAAAATAATATAAGTTTGGACAGTATGTTCTTGATACATTAGGTAACTTACCCTGCGGGCACACGACATCGTAACAACGTTATAACAATTTAGTTTTGGCGTTGCTATGGTGTTGTGTACCCACTGGGTGGCCTTAATGTTCTTATTTTGGACTTAAATTTTGCGCACCTTAATTACGCGAAATTAAATAGATTCGAAGAAGTATTTTAACCAAACTTATATTTATTATAAATGACCAATAAAACGTCTCTGTTGTAAACGCCCTATGGAAATTTTGAAAATGTAAATATTTGGTGCTTGAATTGTTGAAACTTACCCCAAAATTCGTTGTTCCATATCTAGCAACAGTTTTACTACAGGATCCGCTTTTGAAAATTGAGGTGCGTTAGTCTGAAATAAAGAAAAAAGGTTTCTAGCTACTCAATTGTTACAATATATTTCTTCCAAAAATAAGGATTTGGAAAATTTGCAGATTGGAGTCAATGAAGCAAAAAAATTATGTCTGTGTTTTGGTGTTAAATAGGAGATTATTCATTTTTACATTAACTACCGTAATGCATCGATTAAACGCCTCCCTCAATTAAACGCTCCCTGCCTAAGCA
>JAULBZ010002073.1:0-19739 GCA_032360805.1 Neoturris breviconis
GTTTCTATCCTAATAAAATCGTAAGGGGGGAGGAGGGGGGGGGGGGCAGTTTTGCTCCTCTCCCTATATTCAACGTATATGAAAAAGCCCATAAATAACTTATAACAATAACTTATCTCTACTAGACGGACACCAGTAATGACCCCAATCTAAGATAACTTTAACTATACGGACAGTTCAGCAGCGGATTGAAAGTGCTATTTGCATTGTTCCGCGTTTTCATTGTGGCTACCTACGATACCTATGCTAGCTAGCAACATAACGGTCAAAAGAATTGCTAATTTTATTATTAAATCCATTTCTCAAATTAACCCTATTATATATGGGCTTTTTCATATACGTTGAATATATGGGGGGTGAAAATTTTTGTCACTCTGCAGTGATGCAAAGTTTCAGTAATAAGAGAAGATTGTGGGTATGCATTTCACGCCCGCAATTTTATATTACTACAATAAAGGAGGCACGTAGTTCATTTAACACACATAGTGCATCATTAAATACTACTGAACAAGGTATTTTATATACCCATATATGGACTGTACATTGCCTCTCATATCCATATATGGGTATATAAAAGACCGTATTGGGTATTTGTCTATGATGTGGAATGTTGCCAAAGGTGAAGCTTATCAGCAGCAAGTATTTGGTGGGTGGTTCTGATGTCTTGCAGTGTTCGGCGACTTATTGTATGTGAAGAGTCCAAAGTATGTGCGAATATATGCCAATTAACCTTCTTAGTACTTTAACCTCACTTTAAAAGTTCCGACATTTTTTAAATAAATACTTATAAAGCCCAACTATTAACAGATATACATTTTAGTTCCAATGCTCCATGTCGAGTGTTATTTAGATTTTTCTATGGTGTAATTAAATCGATACCCATTTAAAGCTATTTAAAAGAGTGTATAGGTATAAGCATTATGCTATGACAAAAACGCAAACAATTTGAATGGAAAGCTGTTGCTTTATGTGTTGTCATGGAAATATTTTACTTCAAAAGGAGAACTAGTCATCTTAAAACAAACCATCTGCTGTAAATAACTTTAGGAGAAAAAACTGACAGCTAGCCTAGATTGACTCGATCTTCAGAAAAACAAACTATAGGTCGGTTGATTGGACAAATGTTTGTTCATTTGTTTGGATAGCAGTGTACATGCAAAAGAATGTACAATAGATTTATGATTGGTGCTAAACTAAATAATATTACAAATAGTGGACTTACCCCTCAGCAATCCATCCAACAACGCCTTGAATGACGCAACATTTATCTATGATACGTTTGTTAAACAGAAATGTTAATTGCCCTAAGATTTTATTTCCTGTTCCGCAGGCTCTCACTTCGGCAAAAAAAGTGTCGCACCAACGTCGAGTTTGTGGAACAGGCTAATATTTCATTGCTTTACTCTGTCTTTTGAATGGAAGGTATATTCTCACTAAGAATTTCTGTCAACAAGCGAAACCTTTTAAATATCACAGTTTGACTCCCCATCATAATAACCTGTTCTCTATGATTATAGCCACAAGATTGTAAGCTCTTTTTAATTCGCTTAGCTAATCCTTGATTAGGATAGTTGTTAATTGATAAATACATTAATGCGATTTTCATCCGTTCTACTCAAACTTCTCATTGCTTCTTGCATTAGGGATATCAATTCAAACAGCTTTTGCCGTTGCGTTTATGCGAACAAAATATGTCTACTCGGAGAGGTACATCGTTATATTTCGCTCTATTATCTGTTGTATTTATATATTTTGCATTTCTTAAACATTTTATATTCACGTTTTTTCGCTCTTTTATAGATGGGATTTAATTGCTTTTCAATTGTCTTTACGAACCTGTTATTTCTCACACTTCAACCATCATGTATTGCAGACAGGACCAAAGAAGGAAGACCAAGACCCTTCAATTCAATTGCACTGTGTGGTGATGCATTCATACAAGCTTTCATTAACGTATGTAAAATAAAAGACAAAAAAAGAAATCGAGGAAGAGGAAAAAGAAATATTGAAGGTAAGATAGATTTGACGATTCAGCTATCTTGTAAATGATTGGTTTCTTCGTTTCAGATGGACCAATCTAAAAACAGCAAGTTGTTTGACTTGACACCAGCCTTCCCTTCTAGCTCTTTTTACGCATTTGTACTAGTTATTCTTAGTGTGGTTGAACTTATAACACATTCCGATCCTGATGGTTTACTCTGCTATAAAGTACAATAAGTAGAGTGTTTTCCAAAACTACGGTTGATTGGTTCAACACTGGTCGGTTGGTCGGTAGTAGCTGCTACTACCGACCAACCGACCTAGCTAGGTGGTCGGATGCTGGTCAGTGGTCGGGTCTATGGTTTTAGGGAAAACCCAATTCTTCTTTTGTTACTGCTTATGTTGTTATTTTACGTTGCTGATTAGTGACTATTCTTTCCTTTAGGACTAGTTAAACCCCGAATGTTTGATGTCATAGATTCGAATTCTGCAAACAAATTTTTAAGGACATTAAAAAGGACGAAAAGGCAGATAGGTGGACAAACTGATAATCCATCTGAAGAATGTTGCATAGAAACATGTACTTTTCGCGAAATAAGTGAATACAGATGCTAGTATATCATATTGACAAATATAGTGAATATATAAAAGAAACGTTCTGGACATCAAAGCTGATCACATGTGAATGCGAATAGAACATTATTGGATTTGAATAGAACATTATTGGAAGTTTTCTGATGCGAACATTTTTGTTAAATAATCATAATAAATGTGTACTAAATATGCCTTATATTTAATTCTGTTAAAGTAGTCGAAACAAGAGTAAATAATCACAGTGGAGGAGTGACTTTAGAGCTTAGCTTCAGGTTAAAGCTCAAAATGTGCTCCTCCGCAGATATTGTTTGCTTTATTTCGACCACTGTGTTGTATATACATATATATATTCTTGAATGGCTTAAATAATGCGGAATTCTATCGGAAATCACAATTCCTTCCGCATAGAAAATTTATATAGAATTTGGTGTCTTGTTTCTATGGCGATATAAAATGGAATCTCTAATATTTAGCGAGTATTGATTTGTGTTGACATGATGCTAATGATGCTAATATCTAGAGATTTTCAATAATGTTTCATAGCTTGAGAAGCTACCCACTACGATCATATATATGTCCATATATGGAGTGGATAATTCCATATATGGTAATACAAAAAACATGTATGGAGATACTCGGTAGACTTTCACTTCGTCTTTTTTTTACTTTTTATGTTTATTTAATTATATTAAGAAATTATTTGTGGAACATTCGTATTTATTTATTTATATTAAATAGGTGAATTAATTTTGATATCATGTAATTTGTTGACGTCAGCAAAATCTTCAATATTTGAAGGAATTACGTAAGCTATGTTGCATAATCGTCGCATAGTTCAATTTATATTTTGTAGTTAATGTATTGTTAATATTGTGATTGTAATCAAACTAAGACTTTTCTGCTTGCTCACTGTCTCAACATTTATAGAGAATAGTACTGACTGAATAATCTTCCAATGGTACCTAAGGATGATTCTGTCAAAACGCTAAAATCATCATGTTGTTTTCGATATTTAAAATTTTTACCTAGTCTACAATTTTAAGTAGAAAAAAACGGTTAACGACGAAATTCCCAAAATTGACGTCATAGGTCATCAAATATGACGTCATAAGTCAAAAAAACAAAAAATCCGTTGAGCTGGATGGGGGTAATCCCTAAAATGATTTGCATGATTTACATTGTGTTAATATTAAATAAAAAAATCGCAAATAATTTTAATTTATAAATTTGGTTGGCTTACCATGCTTGTTGTATTCAAAATATTATTTAGGCCGGGGGTGGGTGTTTAACCCCCCCCCCCCCCCCCTCCTCTAATCACATTTATATTTATAACAAAAGTTATTGGTTAAAGCTATTGAACTGAAACCTACTGACTTTTTGAAACTATCTAGAGACAAAAATTGTGAGAATTTCGTCGTAAATGGATCAAAATATATGGGTCATAACCTGAGACCACCTACTTATACATAGGAAAATCCTGTATAAATCGCCTAAACATTATTTCACAATAATTTGTGTTTCAGATTGCATATAATCACAAAATAAATATTTCTGAAAATTCTGGTCACATGACTAACCCGTTTCCTCTGATGTTTCCGAACTTTTAAAAATCGGATTTTTTCGGATTTTCGGATGATAATTTTGGTATTTTGCAATATTCTAAAACTGAATAGAGAATGGTAAAATTTTATCTACCCTTTTAATCGCATTTCTAAGAATATATGGATTTTAGGGAAAATATACTATTTCCAAATTTTGTGATGACGTTATCAGAAAAATGTAGACGTTAGCAAAAAAAAATTGCCGCCATTTTCTTCCTTTCATCATGCACTATTAGTCTGTCAAGTTTCATCCTTATACTATAAGTAGTTCAAAAGTTATGGAGGAGGCATCTGCCCGACCTGAATAGGCAAGCCGGTTATTTTGAATGACCTTTTATTGTGTACAAATATACATAGATAGTCAATGTAGCAAATTAAGCATTTCCTAACAATTTTTTGTGTAAATCATTGTGAATGTAGAAATGACATATTCGTTTTTAAATTATATGTGTGTGACATGTCCATGTCCATGTTTTGTTTAACACAGATTTGGCGTTTAACTAATAACCTGGAACATAGACACAACTAAGTAAAAGGAGAAGGTAGTCAACCAAGCAAAAGACATTAAGAACATAATACAATTTGACAAACAATAGTACAATATAAATACAATGCAGTACGATAAAGAACTAACAACACAGTACAATATAAATGCATATCAGAATGAATGTTAAAGGAGCGAAAATTATATTACGTTGTAAAACATTTTGTATATTGTTTGCTTGAAAATATGCATATAAAATAATGAGTTAAGATAATGTATGAGATAACTCGATATGATTTTATAGTATCTTCTTAACGAAGAGTAGAGCATGGAATATGTTTGTTACCTTTTCATCAGTATTCTACCTACATAAGGATTTCGGCCATTTATGAAAATATCCTTCTATAAGATGGAAATAGGATTTTGTAGGAAGGCCAAGCAGTGTTGATCAGACACCACAATAGGTAACACTCAAATTGCATGTATTAAAAAGGGGAATATTAAACTAGTCATTATTACTGATAGGATATTTTAAGTTCTGTGATAGAACTGAGAAAGTGAATGAATGTGAGTGAAGCGGAGAAGTTATAATAGTGGTTGGTAGAGAGCTTCAGGTCTTATGTGAAACATTCTGGTTGGAGTAGAATTAGTTTACGAAGATGACGAAGAGAAACCTACTCTTATTCACCTTGGTTATTCATACGTTGGAGAAGACATTGAGCTTTTGGTAAGAAATCTGGAAGAAGAAGTGTTGAACGACCAATCCTGAGAAGTTCTCCGACCAGCGCAGAGTGAAATATGTTTGATGGTATATTGCTGTTCATATGTGGCATCCTGACAAAAGAAAATGAAAAGTCGTCCCGTTTGTCATAGAGCTTATATACAAATTTACCATCCACTACAGTGATGTCAAGTGATATATAACGATATATGATATATATATAACGTAATCGTAAACGCACATTTTGGCATGCATGGGGAGCAAAAGCACTAGACTGTATCTACTGTTGATTCCTAACCACACACCCATGTCAAAATCACTTGTTGCTACAACTGTATCTCTCATGTCTCATGGTTAAAGTCATTATGTGCTCTGGAATGAGGTCGGTAGCTCAGACCATTTCTGTTTTAATTGACTTGCCTCTTAAATCTTCAAAGAAAGTTACCTTTCATTGCACTGCGTATCAATGTGCGCAGGCAGACTGGGAGAGTCTCCGTACATGACAGATGCACCAATAGACCTCTTCTATAAATATCGTGCGTCAAAGTGCACCATCATAATTTCTGAGTGGATAACCAATGTAATCGATATTTTCATTCCCCACAAAAAGTTCCAACAAAAACCACATTCACAACCTTGGTTTTTTCCTGCCTGTGCTGCAGCTATTGCCCATAGAAATCATTATTTTCATCGCTACCACAAAATCCCTTCCCCTGTCACCAAATCTGATCGAACCGCGAGTAACCAATGTAAGTACCAGAGAGCGCATATAATTATAATTATAGTGCACTCTGGTACACTCTAAACAACGCCAAAGATCAATACTTAAACATGATTAAATTGCGTATAGAGGCGGAAAACTAAGGTTCCCGTGAGTTCTGAAGAATCACAAATCGTGTGATGAATCGAGAGAAATCATCCATACCCACTCTTGCAAATGGTCCTGAAATTCTCTCATCCTCAGTAGACAAGGCTCAATTGTTTGCTAAAAACTTTTCAATAAATTCTAGTTTGGATAATAATAGTTACTCATACTACCGGACAGATGCTAACTTTGGAAACGTCAAGACAACACCATCTGATGTATTAATGTTTATTTCAAAACTATAATTTCCAAGGCAGTTGGTCCAGATGAGATCGCGGTAGATCGTGGTACTCAAACGTTGCACCTGGGCTAACTTCTATTCTTTCAAAGTTATTTATCAAATGCATCAAAGAGCCTTGCTCCACATATTCATATCTTTCCTGAACAAATATCTTGTAATTTATCTTAAAAGTCAAAACTCTTGTCTGACTTTCAATATGGCTTTTGCTCTTCTCGCTCAACAGCTGATATTTTAACAGTTATCACTGACAAGCAGAGCACTTTATTGTTTGTTAGAGACACGAGCATTGCTCTCAACATTTCTAAAACTTTTGATAAAGTTTGGCACAAAGGTCTCATGCATAAACTTACTGCCTACGGTATTTCCGATGAATTTCTTTCTGCTATGCAAAAGGTTGTCCTAGATTGACAATCTTCAGCCTCTTATGAGTTGAATGCTGACGTTTCTCAGGGCTCTGTGCCTGGGCCTACTTTGTTTCTTATTTTCATAAATGATCTTCCTGATCTTCCTACATCCTCAACTAAAAACATTGCCACTGTAACAGCCAATCTGACTTCCGACTTTTCAGCTGTTGTTGAATGAGGTTAGAGGTGGCTTATGTCATTTAACGCAGCAAAAACCAAACTCATCTCCTTTCATCATCATACATTTTCCTCTTTTCCCACAATCCCTATGAATGGAACCAACCTAAAAGAGTCAAATTCTCTTAATTGTTTGCATGGCTTAAAGTCTGCATCGCCTCAATTGCTAAAAATGCCTCAAAGATGGTTGATGATCTCTTTCTCGTCATCGAAATGTATTTAACATCTCTCTTTTTGTTCGCTATTTCCATGGTAAATGCTCTCACAAACTACACTCCCTTGTTCCTCCTCTTCATTCTTTCACTCGAAAAACTCGCTTCTCCAAATTATGTTTAAATAACCTATTCTTTCTCGACATTTCTAAATCTCGTTGTAAATTTCAGGAAACTGAGAATGCAGGATTTTTTTCACTGGAAAAAGGTTCTTATGTCACTTTGTTTCAATTTCACGGATATCTCATCTTCCACTATTCCACCTATTCGATTCAGACTTCTTTTTCGCTAAACAACATATATTTTCCCCTCTCTCAGAAGGGAAATAGAAAAAAAGTTTAAAATTTATTTAGTTTTTTTTCACAACTAGGGATAATTTTCCCTTAGCAACCAAATTTTTGACAGGTGGTAAAAAACTATATTTCTTTCTTATTTTTTCTTGAAAAACGTTTTGAAAAATTATTTTTTGACCTTTGCGTCACGTGTTTTGCCTTACGCCGTCAAAAAATAATCGTGCTAAAAGAAATTTATAAGCATGGACCTAACTTTCTGAAAGATTTCTACACTACAGCATGGTTCCATCAAAAGTTATGGAGGGGAATTCCTTTGATCCGTTAGTGTTAAGTAGCCCCGAAAAGGCCCAGTTTAATAAGAAATGAAGTATATTGCATGATCATCGATATCACCATAAACATATTTTTTGCAGACACTATAATCACACTTAAACGCGGATAATGTTTAACGACAGGTAATTGCGGTATTGTAACAAACCAAAGTAATTTGTCATAACATCCCACATAAGTTCTGACAAAATTAATTGCCTTAAAAAATGTACAAAAAAATTACAGGCATCATATCGCAACTACTGAACTTTAATTAGGCTGTCCAAAACTAGTAGACGACGAATTCCGCTCTCCTCTCCTGGAGATCTTCAGATTGCCTTAGTTTTAAACCATGAAACTTGGTATGATATTAGTACCAACTGTAATGAACATTTCGGTCCAAAATTATTTTATGGCGTCTATTGCTGACGTCATCATTTTATGATTTTACTTGGAATTTTTTTCTTACTGTTCTTGCACGTAAGACAGTAGAAATTATTTTGGTACTGGTGATCTTCAAAAAGGGTGTGATCATGAGAAATAGGAATCGATTTTTGAAAAAAACAATTATTGAAAAAGCTTTGTAGCTCATTACAACAAGAGTTTTTAAAATAATACGGCAGCATAAATTAAGGTTAAGAAAATTATTGCGTCATATGAGTCTAAGTGAGGAAAGTGGTATTTCGATTAAATGGTCGATCGAGCATGTGTGTATCGTCGTACTTATATCGTTTTAACATCTATTCCTGCAGACTGTGTTTTACTGTTGCTAAGGACGCTACGTTCTTATAAAGCACATGGTAGACAGTTAGAAGAGATGAACGTTTTTAAAGTGACGAAGTAATAAATAAATTCTCGCTTATCCTGTTTACTAATTCTTTCAATATATGCAAGTGTACAAATAAATAAACATATAAATAATATATTTACAAAATTCTTGTGGTTTAAATTTTAATTTATTCCGAAACATAAATCTCAAATACTTGTTTCCATTTCTTGAATTTCTTTCTAGCCGTACAAACTCTATATCAACTTTACGTCTTTACGTTAAAACAAGTTAATGCCATTGTGCTGATCCTCCCTTATGATAGAACATTGAATCGTATATCCAGTTGGTTTATAACTTCATAACCATAACCAAAGTTTGGTCTACTGAAACGAATGGTTTGTTCTGGTATGCTTGGAATACGTTGTAGTTAGTATGCTTCGACGATATTCGACGATTACTTTCATTATTATTGCAATATGCTAAAACCAATTGCAACTATTGTGAAACACTTGATTCACAGTGATGTACGGGTACAGGTTTATCAACATGCATATTCTGATACCTCTGCGAAGGTACAACCTTCTTTACAGCATTCCTCATCTGCGTTATCTAAACCTCCAAGAAGCACCTGTCTCCTTTTTCGGGAGGAATTTAAAAACTGAAGTGCACTATCTCGGTGAAGTAAATCTGTTGTTCGTGGTTTTACCATTTCTAAAATGAGAGAGAGAGAATTTTCAAGAGCATTTCAAAAACATATAATTGTGAGTGTTTTGAGAGAGAGAATAATATATTTTGAGTATTTTCAAAGAGAGAGACATATTGAGAATGTCAAGAATGAATCAGACTTGGAAACGGTCCAGGTTCGTATTCGTAAGTCTTTCTCGTTATGAAAAGAACACCGTTAATATTGTTTATAAAGCGTGTGGTTAATAAATATAAGTGTTCTGCTATAAATGATTCCATTCAGGAAATGTTAGGTCTCATGACATAAACATTTTCACTTCTACTTTCTTTTTAGAATTATTACGTTTAAACTCAATACAGTGTGAAAGACTACCACCGGATGTAAACCGGTTTACGATTGTAAGGTTTATTCAAAGGATTCTAAAATATAACGTGGAAATTTTCCTACCCTGCGCAAACACGACGTTAGAATGAAACAGCGTGATCTGACGACGTGTCCTAGGCGAGTATTATGGATGTCTACACAATGTCAAAACGATGTCTTTTCGACGTAGCTTAGACGTTGAGGGCCTGTAGGGTAGTATATTCTACAGTTTTATATCGAACCTTTGAACATTATGCTGACCAAATATATTTCTTACCATCAATAGATCTCCGTAATCTCTTCTTTTTTGATACAGAATTAGATTTGATATTACAAACAGCTTTCCAAGCGTGTACAAATGTGTCACCGCACAGATGTTGAGCATATCCTGGTTTCACTTCATTAGTTTGTATCACTGTATTCGAAATACAAATTGCTGAAGAAATTATCACAGTAAAAGTGATCAGCTTCATTTGTATATAGCTCATTATCTTTATTTATGAATATATCTTTATACAGTGTGGACTTGTCAATGGTTACTTGAGTTTTGTGATTTCTGGATGCAACACTTCTTATACTACGTTCTTCATTCTATTTATAACTTTTACAATAACAATGTTTCATAATTTTTTCTTTTGTTTATCAAACAGACATCCTCAAAAATAAAATGGTGAGAAAATTTTAATCGCTTTCCACTTAATTACGTCCCTCTGTTCTTGAATCTGTTATTATTGTTCTGACCAATATCTAAAGTAGAACTTTAAATATGTAAACCAATGAATGTACATCCCTTATGGTTGTGAAATTCTAAAAATGTGTTCTGTAAAGTAAACTTGTTTATATGGGTTTAATTGCATCTATTTTCATTGTCATGGTTACAAATATATTCACACAAGTACATCCATGATTCACACGATGACTTATTTATCATAACTTATAGTCCTTATATACGTTAAGTAATACTTCGGGAAAGCGAGTTTATATCTCAAGGATGTTGCATAATGTACCTCATTCACTCTCATTTAAGTCTCACACCAGCGTTTTGACGTCATTACGGACCACGTGAATTGTTTGGTTTATATATAGACATGAATAAATCTCATGCATTATCTTTTTTCGTGTTTACTTTTCCTACATATACTTAGAATGGATCTGTAGGATGTATGTTGGAACAGTCAGTCATAGATGGACGTAGATCTGTTATGATAATAATATAATTCCCAGATGACCGTAGAAGATTGGATGCAACACTTTTGAAGATGCTCATGTAATGGTATTTGGTGAATATTTCAATTTGTTTTGTACCAGTAGCTACTTCAGATTTTGCTTCATGGACTTATTTAGCCATATCAAAAACATAACCATATCAAAAATATAATCATACCATAAACAATAACCATACCATGACCATGCCATAATCATGTCATAACCATCCCATAACCATGTTATAACCATGCTATAACCATGCTATAACAATGCCATAACCATACCATAACCATGAGGTAACATGACATAACCATACCAAAGATAAGCATATGATAACCATAACCATAACCGTAATCATAAGCAAACCATAAGCGTACCATAATTATAGCATACCTTAACCCTATAAGACTTGGGCTTTTAGGGGTCTAATAACCCGAGGGGGGAGAGGTACAATATACCACACCCCAATAACTTTTGAACTACGGCTCCGTTTTACTTGAAGCTTGGTCACAATATACCCCAGGCTCTCTTCTATCCGAAAATGTAATAAAAATTTACATACGTTGTCAATTCATGCAGAATGTGAGTATCCAATCGCAGTACCCGTGAAAACCTGATTTGGAAGGCAAAAATGGATATTTAGCTAGAACAACTAATTATATTATTATTATATCTGCTAATTATGAATGGTTTTTCAACAATAAAAAGACGTTGTAATGCCTTGTAGACCGAAGTAATACTGAATTATTATTACTTTTTTTGAGAACATTTCCTGGGTCCGTTTGAAGAAACTTTTTTGAAGATTTGTTTGTTCAAAAGTTATTGGGGTGTGGTATATTGTAATTGTAATTGCCAGAAATTCTCCAATAAAAACTCATTAATTCGTTCAATATTTTTCTGCATTTATAAACCATGTTATCTTCTGACAGAATTAAATTAGTATTGCACATTAGTAGTTATAAGCTGAATTATTTGACTGTGAATTGGTAATGAAGCTGATGTATGGACTGTGTCGCATTATTTGGCTGTAAATTGGAAGAGTTTTATTTTACTGGTGCATTTGTTCACCTTATAAAACGGTTTTCTTTCTTACTTATTTGTAAAAAGGTCGATCAACTGAGGATCAATCACTTAATTCTGTTAAATACTTTTACAGTGTTTGAACGACTTCTCATATCTACAGAAAAGACTATCAAGTTAAAGATATTACAATGTATTGGCTTTACCCCATATATATATGCTGGGCCTTACCCTATATATATGCTAGGCTTTTTAAAGCTCCTTAAAGCCTATAATCCTATAACCTTTGAACGGCTAATAGGATTGAAATGAAACTTTGTAGAATTATAGTCTATCACAAAAGGAACAAAATAATACCAAATATTGTTTGCTAAAGTCAGCATTTTTCTGATGACGTCATCACAATTAATTTTAAATGGTTCATTTTTTAAAAAAACTGTAGTACTTTCTTAGAATTTTGACTAAAAGAGTTTTACATAAGCTTTTATCATTCTCTCTTGTTTCCAGTTTTGTGTAGGTATTCAAATGTTCTTTCACAAATTGTTTTTAGTGACAATGTTGAAACATACTTAAAGTTTAGTTCGAAATTCCGAAAAAAATCCGATTTTTAAAAATCTTAAAAATTGGGAAAACAGGTAAGTCACAAACATAATTCTTTATGTTATAGTTCATAATTTCGGTGCAAGTAGTGTCATTTTCAATTGTAGTATAGCCTTATTATTTTGCTGATTTTAAAACGATCCCCAAGTGTAACTGAGGGTAATGCTTAGGTGATCTTTAATTTTTTATGCTTTTATTTGGGCAAATTTGAGCCAGCGATGATTATAAAGGTGATGTTTATAAAGAAAAGTGTGTATGTATTGATACACGGGGGTTAAATCATACTAAATAATCAGAATGGTCTTGTACTTGGCATGACTGTTACATACAGAAATTAACCAAAAGTAGAATTTAATATCTTTTGGCGTGGTGATTGAAACATTTTCTATCTCTTCTAGAATCTGAAAGGTTAGAATTTAGAATTAATGAAGGAAATACTCCAAACTTTTTATTTAAAATTGGTATTACTAGTTATATACATATGTATGCATTTTCTGCCTGTTTCATATTCTCAAAATACGTAAACAGTTAGAAATTTAAATTTAAAAAGGCAATTTGTCCATTATTTTGGCGCTTATTGAGTGCGAGGGAGAAATATTTTTACGTCTCTGTCTACAGCAGAGAAACGGGGACATTCTAAAAACCTTAAATATTTCAGAATATAATCTGCAAATCGGTGATTTTTGTTGGTGTATTATGATTTGTATTAAATTTAATGATATTTTGTATTTTAAAGAATTTAAATTGCTCAAAATTAGCAAAAATTGTTTTCATTCTATTTTTGGAAATTAAAGTTGATCCGACCTTAACACAACGGAAATGCAGAAAAGACAGATATAACTAATTCCAACACATGTAAAACGTACTGCAGTAATTATAAAACAGATAATGATGCACCCCTTATAAAACATACTGCAGTCATTATAAAACAGAGAATTATGCATCACTTAAAAAACATACTGCAGTCATTATAAAATAGAGAATTATGCACCACTTAAAAAACATACTGCAGTCATTATAAAACAGTGAATTATGCACCAGTTATAATCAAACATTTAAAAAACATACAGCAGTAAATATAAAACAGAGAATTATGCAACACTTATAATCAAATCAGTTAATCGTAACAAAATATTAAATATTCCATAAGCTAGACTGGAGTCAGTTTCGGAAATAACGTCGGTATATCGGGATAACAGGATTTACGAAATTCTAACACTGCTCGCGCTTTAATGGCTAGGAAGAGACGATGCTAGTCTATCCATAGGCCAGTAAAAATAATTCATTACACACAAGTGATGTTATGTTTTTATATAACACAGGGTTGTCTTCTATGTAACATGCGTAGTGGGTTTTAACAACATTTCACTGAAAAGTTCTATAATATTATCCCGAAAGTCAGAAGAAACAAAAACAGTTTAAATTGGAGTAACTATCAAGCAGAGCGTTTACGAAATAGATCACGATCCTAGTGGCATCTACCGTAAACCTTCGACTGTAAATCCTTATGTTTGTTTGGAAGTGCTTGGGTTTGTTTCTACATGAGGGTCTTATATACTTTCCAGATTTTGTGTTTGTCAGAAGGGACTTGGGTCCTTACTGGAGATGGATCAGCTCACGTATTTATTCGAAATATGAGCCTAAAAAAAATAGCTACGTAACAATCTCAAGGAACATGACTTTGTACATATATATGCTGCTATGTATACTTTAAAATAGTAGGAAATAAAGAGCAACTATTTAAACTAATAGATTTGGCCATATTTAAGCCCATGGTATGTGCTTATAAATGGTATGGTGTTAGACACGTATGGGCTTATATATGGGAGGCGTTACGACCGTAAATGAAACAAACAGGTAAGGTTTAGGGTTCTTGATAGTTTTTTTTAAAGCAAAAAGCCTGGAAAAGAGATTATTGTTGTAATGAACCAATCAAAAATGCTATAGTACATTTCATACCCTCTTTATAAAAAATTTAATTATGTAAAATCATGACAATATATATCTTACAATATTGTTAAATATAAACATACTAAAAATAATACAAAAGTTTAATCAATTAGACGTCAGCATACGCAACAAGTGCAGTACTCCCAGAAGACTAATAAAATTTATTAAATAGAAATAATTTCATTAAAAGCATAATGGCAGTCATATGATGACGTCATCTTAAATTTGGAATAAAATTAGTTTGCCAATACTTAATATAGTATACACACAAGATTGGACGTAACTCGGAGCTCTGTATCATGTGATGAACAAAAATCAAGAATATTTAATGAAAGGACAGTAGTGGTTATTAGTAGTTGGCTTAGGGCATACTTAATATAGTATACATACAAAATTTAAAACCAATCAGAGCTCTCCTTCATGTGTTTGACAAAAATTATGAGTAATTAATAAAATGACAGTCATTATTTCAGTTTCGTATAGTATATGTACTTGTATAAATAACTTTAACGTTTTATTACTGGGCTTTTTGGGGACTCCTCAATACTGGGGGGAGGGGGGGCGGGCGGGGATGTTTCAACCCCCTTCATAACTTTTGATGAAACTATGCTGTAGTATTGAATCTTTCCAGAATGTTAGGTCAACACTTAATAAACATCAACTTAACATAATTACGATGACATCATCAAATCAAATCAGGTAATGAAAAAGAAACATTTTAGGTGAAAAGAATTTTGTCAGAAAATGTTTCAAGCAAAAATAATAATAAGAAAAAAAATTCGGATATTTTGTTTTACCACCTGTCAAAACTTTGGTTATCAAGGTAATATCACCCCTCGTAAATGTTGCAAAATTTTATTTTTTAATCGCGTTGTTGTATTTTATAATATTTACGTATTTGTCAATAAATCGTCATGTTTACACAATTATGATATCTGTTTACATTAGCTTATTGTTCAATCCGTCACCCAAAAAATCATTATCGTTCGCGCGTCTATTTTATCCGATTTGTCATAATACAAATAGTAGATAACAATCAAATCTGTATCGTTAGCGACAGTAGCTGAATCATCAACTGATCATGAGAAAGATAAGAGAACAATATAACATTTAAATATAAAATTTTACATGTTTGTTTAATTTTTTTTTTGAGTTTAACCCCATTTTACGCGGGGTACAATTAAATTAATTTTACTACGCATTACAACACGTTTGGTAAAGATACCATTATATCATCATTTTATATTACGTTATTATTTTATATCTCATGAAGCACTGTTCGCTTATCACCCCGTGAGCATACTAATAAGTGATATTGTTTAATATTTTGTATCATTATATTGTGGTTAAAGCACTCATCGGTAATAATCGTTATAGCTGCTTAGTCACCACCGTTAACGCCATTTTCCATTTCACAAGATGCATATCTCGAAAGAAATTCCGCTTGGGTATTCTCCCGCCTGAGCGAATGGAAAATGAGCACGCCACGTCTTATCGATCAACGTCCAAATGACGTCGTAACGTTATCGGTGTCTCTTCGACACCAATAAGACCTGCTTATTAAATCCCGCCTTCTTTTAGGAAGGGATTTCTTAAAACGGACGTCTGCGGCGGCGGCGGTCGCGGAATTCAGACAACTTTTGAGATTCCCCAACGATAAGTTACATGAACGATCTGCGTCTGATGGAAAGATGGTACTTTCCGACTGACTTCTTTTTGAGAGAGAACACTTTTACACATAATAATTCATTCGCTACAACTTCATAGATTAGTCCACGAAGGGTGGCATTTTTCTGGCGCCCTGTTTCTTTTCCAATAATATCTTGAGAAATTAATTGTGAGGTTACAATCCACCCACTACTGTACTTTCCGATTTGTATATATTTCGAGGAAACAAAACGTCAAAATGGTCGCCCAAAAGTTTGAAGTGAAAATAAAAGTATGACAGGACAAGGAGATTGATCTGAATGAAAGGTAAAAGGTATGGTTTTTATTTATTTGTCGGTATACTATTATTGCATATCATAGATTCATGCAGTGCCCATGATTAGAGCCTGCTTGACTCAAACAACATCGAAAAGTTTTAACTAAATAGCTGGGCGACACGTAATAATACCTAGACATGGGTGTGCTTTACTAACTGTATAGCTATACTACTGTTGTACTACTGTACAATATACCTATTAATGTGTCTATCAACGTGTCCTAATTTTATGTATGCAGCTATGTGACAAATAAATGTTCTGATGCAGTTGTCTATTTGACTGGCAGTCCTTTTTTACTGCTCAGCAAAACCTTGACCGCCGAATACAAAATTCTGCCAGAGATATACACATTGAATTTAAAAAACTACGCTGATATAAAAAATCAAACGAAAAACTTGATCTCTTAAGGCCAATCTCCATGCAGCAAATTTTGAGCGAGCGGCCGTCAGCGATCGTCAGCGATTGAGCGCTATTTAATCTCCATGTAGAAAAAGTTTAGGCGGTCATTATTTAAAAAACAACTCACTATAATTAAATATCAATTTGTTGTTTCATCTTTTAAACTTCGTTTGATGAATAATTTTAGTAATAAAGCATTTTGATTGGTTTAGAAGATAAACACATGTTATAAATCGCTGGCGATCGCTCAGAAAGTAGAAAACATTTCTACTTTCATAGCAGCCGTCAGCAAACAACTCATGTTGCGCAAAAAGTGTAAACAACGAAACTGCGCATGCTCACAACTGATCGCTGACGGCTGCGCGCTCAAAAGTCACTGCATGGAGATTGGCCTTAAGTCACCAAATTTTAGATCAATCGGACTAACACAAAGAATAAAATGTCCCCGTGGGGACATTCCCTGTGGGGGAGGGGGGTTGTGCTGCCAAAAATGCGCCTTTTAACATCGTTGAGCTCTAATTTCAAGTGTGCATAATATTGTGTTAAAGATATTCAAATTATGAAAAAGATACAGATTTCACCCATTCATTTTCTCCAGGAACTGGAACACAATAATAAGTTTGACGCTCTAGCGTTACATTATTTGGTGAATCGAAGTCAATTTCTTCATCCTATAATAATCGCATGAATTTATCAAATAATTTACTTCTTTGTTTTCATGAGAACAAAACTTTACTTGCAAATAATTCAGATAAAATAATTTGATATAGTAGTATTCGATATAAAGTCAAATAATCACTGTGAAGGCGTAATTTTTAAACATTGGTTCATGCCTGAACCTATACTCAAAAACCACTCCTCCACAGCAATTATTTGCATTTATTTTACGATTATATACCTGGGCATCATTTGTATCCGTAAAGCATCCAAGTCTTTGTGTCTAAGATAACGAATCAGTACTTGATGTTACAGTAGATCAAATAATCACTGTGGAGGAGTGATGTTTTTATTCAGACATCAAGCTCTGGAAATTTTAGTAAATATTTGCATTTGTATTTGTATTGATTTCAAACCTTTTTTTATGAGCATTGCATTTTAGCACAAAATTATTGAGAATTGGCTCAGTGATTAGATCTGGAGGTCAAATCAAAATCCACTCTCAGATGGAAATTGCAAGTCACATCCCTGGAAGCACTGACGTTGACCTGTTCCCCTGTAAAATGGTTTCAGCCAGGTTTCAGGGTCAATAAGGTAGATTGAGGGTTTAATTTATAGGAGAACAGTGAAGATCTGGTAAGTGTAAAAAAAAAGTAGCGTGCTTCGACCTTGAGAGCGGGAAAAAATTTAAATAAAAAATGCAAGTCAGCTTAGTAAAAAAATAGATATTACCAGCGCACGTTATATTTTTGACGTACAATAAATGAAAAGAATGTATGATAACTAATTACTTATTTGTACTTGTACATAGAGATATTGAAATCAGTTGGGTTCCCCCAACTCCACTAGGGTATTTTTATAGAGACACCACCTCACAGAATAAATATGACAAATCTATAGCATCAGTCATTGATCCAATACATACCGTTTCATTTGTTTTCTTCTTACAAGTCTCAAACTTTCCTAAATAAAACTCTGGATCAAACATATCTTGTATCATTCCACGATAACAAACTAATGAATTAGGTTTGATCATATCTAACGGAACATCGTTTACACAAGGTACCTGAATGGAGATGACAGTATTTTAAATAAGAAAAAATAATCACTGTTATTTCGAACACTGGATGAATGATTTACTTACAGTGGTCAAAATAAGAGTAAATAATTACCGTTAAGGAGTGATTTTTGAAAGCTATAAAGCCTGAACCTATTCTCAAAGATCGCTTCTTTACTGTAACTTTTCAGTAGTGCTACCAGCACCAATCTCTGTTGTGTTATAGGTTTATTGGCTGAAGTTGAACCCTACCCACATAAGAGCGCACCTCATTTCTTTTTTACTCATACAAGTTAAGATCTTTTACTACAGTCAGTGCGCCATATTCAGAAGTTTTTTGGACATACCTGTTTTGAGCATAAAAGCCTTCATTTGCGCACATTAAAATAGTAAAAGATATATTTGCCCCTATTTCATGGTTTATTTGAATGGTACAGGTAAAGACTAGCCTTTTTGTGATACCAGAATTGAGAGATGATGTAAATAAGCTGAAATTATTCGCTTATTCACCAAAATTAGTCATTGACATTAGTCAATCTATTATTCCTAACACAACAATCATTGCTACTGCTAGATATACTGAAGTTTATCGAGAACTTGAAGCTGACCTAATCATTAATTATAAACAGTAGAAATTTAACAAACTTGCATAACATGTATTTATATTAGTATAAAATCTTCTATATACAGTATGATGAATGATGTGTACCTTGCTAAGATCATCGTTTAATATAACTTTGAAGTAGTTACCAACTTCTTCCAACTTCTTTAGAATACCATGATCTTCATCTAAAAGAAACAGAAAAATGAATCAGTGATTGAAATAAGAGCAAATAATCACTTTGGATGAGATATTTTTGAGCATTGCTTCAGCTTTTTTTTATTTATTTTTTGTTATTTACTGCTGGTCATCCAAAGCAAGGCCACATGGCCACTAGATTGCAAAGGATTACAAAAAGAGAAACAATGGAAAAGATTTATAATACCATATTCTCAGATCAATAATACTGTGGTCAAGCTCAAGAGGGCAAATAAAGCTTTAGCTAAACTTCGTCATTTTGTGCCTCAAAAGGTTCTTATCCTAGTCTAGTATGCCATTTTTCATTCCCACTTGCAATATTGTAATCAAATTTGGGGTCAGCCAAACAGCCTTGCCATTAATCGTAT
>JAULBZ010002074.1:0-19736 GCA_032360805.1 Neoturris breviconis
AGCAAAGTGATGAACCAATGAATATTTGATCGCACAATTTAAGTCGTTGATATAAATTAAAAATAAAAGAGGACCTAAAACAGAGCCTTGGGGGACACCATGTCTGATAAGATTATTAGCTGACCTAGCTCCATTGATGGATACAAATTGTTGGTGTCCTGTTAAATAGGACTTAAATAGAGAGAGTAGGGTACCACGAATTCCATAGTGGAAAAGTTTTTTAAGCAAAATTTCATGATCAACAGTATCAAAGGCCTTTTGAAGGTCAATAAACATGCATAATTTCCTTTATCAAGAGCATCCATGATTTTTGAACAATCATAACATAAAATAGGCAATATTACGAGACTGCTGGTGAATCTTTTTTCAATTTTGTCAACTCGGGACCGAGTATCGGAAATGGAGTCATCTGCAAATATGTCAACTAGGGAAGTAAGGATATCATCAGGAAGATCATTTATGAAAATAAGAAACAAACGTTGGACCAAGCACAGAGTCTTGAGGAATGCCAGAATTCAACACATCGGACCCTGAATATTGCCCATGTAGAACAACCTTTATTTTGTGATTAGAAAGGAATGACAAGCCTGATCAGTAGTAAAATGGCTGGCGTGTGGTCACCACCCTCCTAGATTTTGCTTGGTGTGTGGTCAAAAATCACACGCCATGTTAGGATTGATGAGTGCGTTGGAGTGTGATCGCATGTGGTGGAGTGTTATGGTGGGTGTGGTCTTAAATAATGCTACCCAGGTTGTGCGGAAAGAAGTACTAACCAGGCCTTGCCTTCATAAATTGCATGCAATGTGCAGGTAGACAACATTAACGTACGTAATCGCTGGACAGATTAATGTCAAGGTTATCATCTTTTCTATGAAAAACTATGAAAAATTCTGACGTATACGTTATAAAACATGCAATACTACGAATGAGCTTAAAGGCGGTTTTATAATTCCCAGTGGGCAAAAACTTGTTCAAAGTCAGCAAAATAATGTTAGAACAATGTTCAGTGAACTTTGTTCTAATGCTATTTTAATGACTTTGAACAGATATTTGCCGGATTAGCAGATGATATTGTTGCCTATTGTTAACTAACGATTTCCAAGTCATGTATTAACAAGTGGAACAGAAGATATACGAGTCGAACTAACGATTTCCAACTCATTTTAGCGAACCGAATGGGAATTATACGAGTCAAACTAACGATTTGCAAGACATTTTTAAAAAGACATTTAAAAAAGAGAACGGGAGATGAGTCAAACTAGCAATTTCCAAGTTATTTTAACGAGGAGAACGGAAGATATATGAGTCAAATGAACATTGTTTTAGTTTTAGTTTTATTCATAAGTCATTACGATAGTTTTTACGTACATGTGAATAGGAATTTTATAAACTTATTGTTTTATACCATGAAATAAACCATAATAAACATTTTATTTTGAATAGATATTTCTAGACATATTGTTCAACCTATTTTATTAAAACTGGGAAACATGTGTGCTTTTCATTATGATAAGTGAGCAAAGACTTGTTCAAAGTTACCAGTGAAGATGCTAGAAGTTTTTAGAGTGACAACAGAAATCACTCATGCATTTAACTTTGATCCCTAGACTGGTTTCTATTATTAATTTACAATAATAAGTTCAATAAGTTACTTCTCTATGCATGTCTTTATTTAACAAATAGAAACCAGGTTAAGAGATTTTAAATATCATCAAATTAGTTGAACAACCAAAGAAACTTGTGCGTGTAAAAGTAAAAAAGAACAAGTAACAACTATCAGCGCAAGAACTTTATGGACGAACTGTTAAATTAATGTGACAAATTTTTAAGTTAATGCAGTAAATGGAACTTGGATAAGACAATACTCGTTACTTTGTTATCAAACTCAAGTCTTATAGATACGTCTTATAATATTAGACGTGCAATCTTTTTGCTAACATGCATTTTAAGTGTGTAATCCTACACACGCCAATATCTCTTAAGGCGTGTGTAGGGGCGTGCGAGTGTGATCGCACGCCACTCCTGACCAGGTCTGAATGATTTGATAAGAGAAAAAAGTTTACCAGAAATATATACCATAGGCAATAAGTTTATGTATGAGACCTTTTTGCCAGACTTTATTAAAAGTTTTGGAAATATCGATAATAATATATTAAAGGTAAGTTGGAGGTTCACTAGATTACAGGAACGCTCATGGTACATTTATGGTATATATTAAAATGCTTATGAGATAACTTTTCTGTTTGATAGTAATCCATTGCTAATACCAACATTTTCCATACCTAATTATTGGAGAGTCTAAAAGAACTATGAATTATAATTATCAATATTCTGTATAATTTTATTTAGTGTTGTACGGTTAATTCAACAATATTTGAAAGAGAGTAATTTGCGACGTACGCTACAAACTCTTCAAGTAAGTTATAAATATAAATATTGTATTTTTCCAAATTATTGCACTCAATAAGTGCAAATAAGTACTATTGCTATATATATTTGGTACCAGCATTTGTGGCGATATTTTAGAAGGGTTCACAAATATTTTGATTTCAGAGACTTGAGAGTGGAGACTTACAAATGATTTTTTATGAGACCACATTTATGAAAATGATTTTTTCGTGATTTTTGTTGACTGTTTAAATGAATATGTGACCTCTAAAACCTGACAATTTAAATAAGGGCACCATGTGCTAATTCGGAAAAATATGTTTAGAAGGTATTTTGATAGTTAAAAAGTTTTCTTGCTTCTTATGCTCCTCTTCTTGACACAGTTTACAGTTTTTTTCTGGATAATTTGTAATCCAATTTTAGAGGTAATATCTATCAAAAAGGTACAGTATGATTGACTGATTTTTGAGATCCCGTTAATCCTATTTTATCTTTCATCATTTCCGCAAAATAACACACCAAACACGTGAAAATACAATTTTTTATTGTTTTTAAGGAGTTCTATTGTTCTCAAGACAATAGCTTATTGTCTACCAATTTTTGAACATTTTTGAATTAGGTTTGATGTGAACATTATTTGTACCAATAATTTGTTAAGAAATTTAAAGTGGTTCAGAAGTTAAGGGGGTTGGGCATTTTTAATCTGAAAAGGGGTGAAGAGGATCTAGTTCAATTCATATATCTACTACTGTAAAAGCTAAAATTTTCACCATCTGGAAATTAGTCATACGCATCTTTAGTAAAATAGTATATCAGAGGAGATCTACCATATTTTAATTTGCCTAGTTTTGTGAAGTGGAAATAAGTATATACGGCTGTCGCGAAGATTATATATGGAGCAATCACAGAAAATAAAACTTTAAATGATGAATATTTCCACTATTCTGGATGCTTTCTTATTGAATTCTAAGGACAAAACTATAAGTATTTTATATGTACATTTAGGAAGAGACGAGCATTACATTGAACACTGTTGATAGCGTTGAAGGCTTTGTATCTGATATCAATAATGGACATTGGGATATTGTTCTACAAGCTATACAATCTCTTAAATTACCAGATAAAACATTAATTGATCTCTATGAACAGGTACTATATATACAGTTTTGTTAGAGTAGTAATATTAATAAATTTGATTGTCTTCCTTTTTCCTTGAGGATCATATCCAAATTATTTTTCAAGAATAATTGAGATTAACCTTATTGGGATAAATATTTGTGCAGATTTTTTTTGTTTGTTTTTTTGTTGCATACATGCCCCTTAAAACATTATTTGCACACTGTTATATCTACTTTAAGGGAATTAATTTCCATGGGAACTAAATTTTGTGGTTTTTACGAAAATTTGCCTTTTTCCGCGAAAATTACCCTTTTCTCGCAAAATTAAAAACCTGCAGAATATTCATGAATTTCAATATTGCAAAAATAATAACTCACAAAAATTCCACAAAATTATAAGTTAATAACTGTCAACAATAACGTTAAATATATTTTTTGGATGAAATCTACAGTTGAAAAACCAGGGAAAATATCTGAAATTGCTGCACTGTGAAATTAAAGACTGATGAAAAATCCTGGTATTGCTGCATCGCAAAATTAAAGACCCGCAAAGAATTCTAAATTCGACTGCACAAAAATTAGTTCCCTTAACCCTATTTCAACCGGGGGCCAGATTCCGTCCCCCCTGTCCCCTGTCTCAACCATTAATCAATAGTATCGAAAGTTTTTGACTTTTTCCAACTCTCCATAAGACAAAAATTGTGAAAATTTCAGCCTGATTATGTCAGCGGATCAAAAATATAGTCATATGCTGAGACCACCTATTTCTATATTGAGAAATCCCATATAAATCAACGATTCATTATTTTGCAATAACTTGTGTTTGAATAACATGAAATTATTAACATGAGAATTAGTAAAGTTACATAAAATCTTGAAAGAAAGATTTCTGAAAGTTTTGATCAAATGACTAACCCGTTTTCCTCGATTATTCTGTAATTTTGGACGACAATTTCGGTATTTTGCCGGAAACCATGTTAACCCTATTCAGGCTGGGCTTTTTGGGACTTTAAGTAGCCAACCCCTCCATAACTTTTGACGGTACCTTGCTGTAGTTTGAAACTTGGAAAAGTTAGATCAACCCTTAATTAACATTTTAGCAAAATATTTATTTTGATGACGTCATTACTCACGATGGCGTCATAGCAGGAAAACAGGTGGTGCAGAAAAAAACGTTTTAGGTGAATTATTTTTTACTTTCAAACTATATACCAAAATGATTTTCAAGCAAAAATAATAATAATAAGAAATTTATTTTTACCACCTGCCAAAAATATGGTTTCTAGGGGAAAATTAATTCTAGTTACCGAAAAAAATCACTCTTAAAATGATCCTAGATAAATTGCAGGAAAAGCCACAAAATTTCTAGTCATAAGCTATTTATTCAAAAGTTATGTAAAAAAGTTTAGAAGAAATGCTGAGTTATGGATGAGGGGGGAGCGGAATTCCCCACCCTGGAAATAAGTTTTCCCAAAAAGCCCAGTTGTGAAATTTAAGGTACCTAGTGGATTTATTTTTGCGCAGAGGGAAACTAATAAAGAAATGAAAATAAAATCTGTCAGAAAAGGAAGGAAAACAGTTTAATTAAATGCAATGGAATAAAAACCTAATATTAATAAAGTATTATATACATGTTTTACATTTGATTTTGACACTTCACATTAAAAAAAAAATCTCCAGAGAATGATCAAAATAGTATTTTTGGACTTTGAACACATTTATTGGATTATTTCACTTCACTTTCTTCCTCTGATATTGAACATAAAAAGATACATTTTCTACATGGATTAATTTTTGTGCATTAGGACAAAAAATTGGGCAGATTTTCACGCACTCGAAATTGTGCAAAAAATTATCTACGTGAAAATTTGTCCCAATAAAGTACCTTAAATAAATTTACAATGATGAAAATAAATAATCACCTTTGTTTTTTAGTATAGTTTTCAGTTTCAATGGTGACTAATTAATTATACCTACTCTTCTACACGAACAGTAATTTTGAGACAGTCCCTTACAGGGTTTATAACTGATTTTCTCAATAAATAATTTTAAGTTTATGATTTTACTTTTATTTAAGTCTTTAACAACCATATCCAGTTTCAAAATAATGTTTTATGCCGAATCTCTAATTTTAGTTTCTGTTGAAATAATTGTTTTTCAAATATGATCTGGAAATGATTCACATATGATCCATATTTTTTCTATTTTAGATTGTTGTGGAACTAATAGAATTACGTGAACTTGGTGCAGCACGTTCATTGCTTCGTCAAACTGATCCCATGCTAATGTTGAAGAAACAACAGGCTGATAGATACCTACGATTAGAAAATTTGCTTTCTCGATCATATTTTGATCCTAGAGAAGTAAGAAAGACATTTTTAGCCGCCAAGCGATGTTTGGATGCGCTATTACTATCACTTTGTGGCGGCGGCAGCAGCAAATTGTGTTTTTGGTCCAATGGACTGAAAAGGCATGTACTATACTGAAATTTGGTATAGGTAATATTAAGAGACCGCCGACCAATATATTTTTGATCATTACGATTTAAAGATTACCTTTTGTGATGGAATGTTTATATATAAACTATTTGATAAACGTGATGCCTTTCCCTTCTTTATTGTAAGAATGTTGAATGGATGCAGTAACATTCATAGCTTTATCTTCTATGAATCAAGGCTACCAGAGTTTTTTAAGAATAGCGAGAACAGCTATGCTTTTCACTGATTTTATTCCCAGAGCTAATGAGCTATTCCAACGAATGTTATCCCAGGGTGGTAATAAAGACAAAGTGCTAAAGCAAATTAAAAAGGCATATATGCCTACCACCCTGACGCTTTTTGTAAATATTTAAATAATTGCCTCTTTTCAGTAATAACATTTAACAATATTTTACTATCTTTTTTATAACAAATAATATATTTTTATATACTTTTATCTATATTTTTTTACAAATTAACTGCTGGACAATACATTCTTATTTTATGTGTCTTCGTTTTTATGTCTGTCTGTGTTTTTGTGATTATAAATTGATAAATGTATTACATCTAAATTTATGGGCAAGTGGAATAAATTCTGCTGGAGAGCCAGAGTATGCAGACTATATTGTTTCTAAATCCCTGGAATAATCACTCTGGTAAATAACTGAGGATCCCTAACATTTTTAATTTTTGTGTATGTTTGTTTTATTTGCGGGTGTTTGTGTTGTGAGTATACATTTAAAAACTATTTTTATAAGAAAACCACAAAAGTATTATTTCCTTCGTTTTCAGATAAATCAGTTCTTAGAATTGCAAGGTGTATTTTATTGTGTTACATATTTAATAAAATAAATACAAGAAATGAAGAATTACCTGAACATCTGTTCCATCTTCATGTCAGATGAGAACAAATTATACGATCTAGACTATATATATATATATGCGATATATATGCAAGGATGCATTTAGTTTGTTTTAAAATACTAAAAACCTCCATGGTAAAGAGTGACAGATATTTGTCTGTTGTTTTAAAAAAGAGTAAACAATATTTATTTTTGAAACAATAGAAACATGTAATAAATAAAAACAAGAGGAATAAATAAATAATGGAGTAACAAAATAATGAAAACTAAGCATGGAACCTAAAGTTACCGTAACCTACAGAACCTGAATATTTTTCATGGGACCTATATCACCGCCAGCTTTTCACGGAACTGATAAGTTCCAAAAAGGATTACAACGGAACCTCGTCTTATTTTCTGTGAATTCTTGAAATATTGAAGCCTGAGAATATGCATTATATTAGTTCCCATCTCTGCTGCTCTGCTGTTAGTACCACCCAATATAGAATAATTGTCAATAATTTTATTGTCACAAAATGTTTATTTTTCCACTGTAGTTTTCAGTTTACACTATTTTGTGTCCCTAGGCCTACCCTGATGGAAGTAGTAAAGAAAAAAGAAGGCATGCTATTGCTCAAGGTATAACGTAGATTATTTTTGTGTGTTTAGTATATTTAGCTAATGGAATTGTTTCTTTCATGAAGAAATAGAACTTACAGTTGGGTGACATTTCCATATATTATATATATTATAATAGTTTTGTGTTTGCGTAGAGAGATACTGCATGGAGCTGAAAGTATTCTGAAAAATCTCTCCACTGCTGTGATGACCGGCAGTTATTTAAACCTCTGATTTGTTGGAATTGAAAATCAAGCTGAAAAGAAAGTCTGAACAGAGGCTGCTCTTCTCAAATTCAATGTGCACCTCTTTTCCACCGAAAAAATTTAAATTCATGCATCTTTTCTGATGGTCCTATTTGTGCACTTTTGGATATTTGAAAACCTTGATCTCAAATTCTGGATTAAAAAGAATCAACTTAAAAGTAGTTCTTATCTCTTGTTTGCAGGTTCGCTTATTTAATTCATCAAAACTATATAGTTTTATTATTACCAAAATATCTGTTATTACTTTTTACAGCTTTGGCAGGAGAAGTTAATGTTGTTCCACCTAGTCGTCTGATGGCATTGCTTGGTCAATCATTAAAATGGCAGCAATATCAAGGTCTATTACCACCTGGCACGTCAATCGATTTGTTTAGAGGAAAAGCTGCTGAGAAAGGAACAGAAGAAGAAAAATGTCCAACATATCTGAGTAAAACTGTGAAGGTTGATAAACTTTTTACAGTCCTTTTGGGAGTATAGAGAACTTAAGAACATACATATCACATAGCATACCCTCCCCAATCAAGTTTATCAAATATAGACCAGTAATACTTTCTAGAACTTGCTTTTTCAACTAGGTACTTATAGCAAGATTTTGCCCATTTTATCTCATTTACTTATGTTTATTCTACTTTGGGTATAATAAAGAGAATATAAAATCCAAAATAGAAGACAAAAATGAAAAAATTAATCAACCCCTCTCCAGATAATACCTACCCCTTCAATCTACTGTTATTTAATCTAGAAATACTCTATTTCACTTTATTAACACCCCCCAATCTATGAATATTCGGAAATGTACCAACCCCCTGCTGCCCCCCCTTATTAGGCCCCCTTGCAATAAGGTAACAAAGAGTAACTTAATCTTTTGATTCAGTTTTATTTCACAATTACACACAATTTTAACTTTAGTTTGGTACAAAATCTCATCCAACAGCTTCTGTATTTTCTCCCGATGGGCAATATCTTGTCACTGGTAGTGCAGATGGCTTCATAGAAGTATGGAATTATCAAACAGGAAAAATAAGAAAAGATCTCAAATATCAAGCAGATGTATGGCAAGCAATATTACATATATTTTACACCATGATTGAAACAGTGTTTAACATAAGAACAAATAATCTCTGTGGAGAAGGGATTTTGGAACATTGCTTCAGACTTTCTAGCCTGAAGCAATGCTCAAAGATCATTCCTTCATATTGTTCTTATTTCAAACACTGTAGAAGTGTTGTCTACTAAAAGAAGAGCACGTAAACCAAGGTGTTGCGATTACAAATTCATTGACAACCTTTTTTAAGATAAGTTGTGTTACCCTCCCTCCTTCTAAGGTTTTTTAAATAATTTTTATTTCGCTATCATCTTCAAACTGGGAGACTTTTTATATAATTCTATTTTACATCTTTAGGCCAAATATTTAGGCTATACTTAATAAAGAAGTTGAGGTAAAGGCTATATTCTAAAACCACCTACAGCAAAATTTCTGTTATTAAATTGTATTTTTTCTTCAAAAGTAATTATGAATAACTTTAGTTGCATTTGG
Organism: Neoturris breviconis; assembly: GCA_032360805.1. Lineage (NCBI taxonomy): Eukaryota > Metazoa > Cnidaria > Hydrozoa > Anthoathecata > Pandeidae > Neoturris > Neoturris breviconis. Next base: position 9,247 of record JAULBZ010002074.1, read on the forward strand.
AATTGAAATTTGTAACTTTCTCCAATTACTAGTTATGGAGGTGGGGATCATTCCGTTTTCCCTGATTTTTAAATTTTGAGATATTCGGGATTATTTGAAGGATTATTGTTTGAATTTTATAAAACCCGTACAGTAAGTTAAGAAGGTAGAGTAGCTCCCAATATCCGAAAATAGAACTGAAAAATGTTGTCTAAAAGGTTTTTAATCGCATTTTATATGTCAAAATTCAATGAAAATAAACTTTTCTGTGGTCAGTTCTTATAAAAAACGAAAATGTAAATAATTTATTATAAATGCAATTAACTTCAAAGTTTGGCTATAGACTCGTAACATGATTTAAATTCCTTCTGCAAATTTTTATGTCCTAAATATTGGATTTTTCTGATTTTCGGTGGAAATTTTTTAAAAACTGGAAACTATGTTAAAATATAATCCCTTGGCATTCAAAAACCGAAGATATAACTTAAAAATACGAAACAGATCTGCTCCAATTGCACTTTGAAGACGGATTAAAAAACATATGATGGTGATGTCATCAAACAATTGCTCACCCTAGCAAAAAAATATTTACTTATTTAATTATTCCTCTGATAATGGACTATAATTGTACCAAGTTTCATGAAGTTACCATCAGCCGTTCAAAAGTTATCATGGTGGGGCGGAATCCGCCCAGTTTTTTCAGCTTCAGAAAAGCCCAGTCCTATTAGGGTTAAGTATTGAGGTGTAGAGGTAAATACCACAGGTATGCTGCAATAAAAAAAAGAGAACAGTATTTTAAATCATCTTTCTTTAAAATTAACATTTTTCTTATTTTTCTCTTTCTTTTTTCTTTTATACCAGGATAACTTTATGCTAATGGAAGATGCAATCTTGTGTTTGGCGTTCAGTCGTGACAGTGAAATGTTGGTGTCTGGAAGCCAAGATGGGAAAATAAAAGTAAGCTTGCTATATGGTTTGATATGACCTAAATGGTGCATCGCTTATATGAATACAAACATTTTAAGGTAAGGGTACTCTTCCAGCAGTGTTTGGCAGGGTTTTGTGTTCCCTTAAAAACCTTCTATATCTCTCTTTTAGGTTTGGAAAATTCAATCTGGACAATGTCTAAGGAGATTTGAAACTGCTCATTCAAAGGGTGTAACTTCAGTGCAATTCTCAAAGGATTCTGGTCAGATTTTAAGTACCTCTTATGATCACACACTAAGGTAAAATATGGTATGCTAATATTCCAAGTGAACTCAGACATCACCTGTGAAGGAGTGTTTTTTATGTACAGTTTTCAGCTGCGGCCATACATAGTTGAAATCAACGTCACCTTCGTCACTTTTAACCAATGTAATGGATGGAGCTAAAAACCATACTCAAAAGCACTTCTTTGCAAGGATGCCTGACACTTATTTATTGGTTTTCATTGCATTGCATGTCTTTCCATAGATTTTGGTTTATTTATAAGGAAATTAAAAGGCTACCCCAGAAGTCATAAAGTTATACAGTTTTTAGGAAAAGCTCTTGAATTTTATGTAATCAATCATAGAAAGTAGCTTTAATTTATTTGCATAGTATTTCTGCATTGGAAACTGCATTTAGAATCAAAACCAATTGCATGCATAACATGCATAGCATATTTTGTAAATTTATCTGCTTAAATAAATCCTCCCCTCGTTAACAAGTATATCGACCGAAAAAGTACAATTTTGTTTGTGCCTGTGTGACAATTTGGAGGCATATGTTTTTGTTTAAAAATCTATTTATAATTAAATGTATCGCTATGAGCCTAAAAATAATACTACTGTCTATCAACACAATATCATTCCAAAACTTCTAGCAACGCTATTCAAAAGACCATCTTTAAATTTCGCACCAAAAAACAACATTATTGGCCGACTTAAAGGAAACTATCAAAATGAAACTACACAGAAGGATGACAATGAGCTTGCAGCGGATTGGTTTCTTCTTTTGTTGACTCTTCTCTGTAAATTTTATTTTCAGATGGTAAAAGATTTTATAACAATGAATCAACTATAATGTCTCACGGCATGAATTAGATTTGCAGAAGATGTTAACGAAGAGTCCAATCAGTCACAAGTTGTTGACAACTTTTCTTCGTTGATACTTCATCCTCTTAAATTTCTCCTGTTCTCAGTACGATAGTGCTTTTAAGTTGTATTTCAAATTGTGCTTAAATTAAGAACGAATAACCGCTGTGGAGTGGTTCTTTAGTATGGATTCTTCACGCATTGGAGCTTATGCTAAAAAAATCCCTCCTCCATAGTAATTATTATTGTTCTTACTGTGTGACATTTATTTGCATCTTTTTTTTAGAGTGCATGGTTTAAAATCAGGTCGTACTCTAAAAGAATTCCGTGGTCACACTTCGTTTGTAAATCATGCAATGTTTGCGCAAGATAATCACCAAATAATTAGTTGTAGTAGTGATGGAACAGTGAAAGTAAGGATTTATTACCACTATGGAGTCTATTCCATACATCTCCATGAATATAAGGGAGTGTCTACAATTAATTTTTTTTGCAAGGTAGGATACTGTGTCAATGTTCTTGCAATGAATTGGTTTCTTTGTACCGAATAAACTAATCAATTGCAACCTCATGAAATTGGTGCCCATCGTTGCTTCGATTTTACCTTCTAAGTCTGTCAAAATAATCGTTGAATGAAACATGATTAGGGTAAAGGTAGATTTCTACTAGGCGAATTCGTTTGCACAAATTCTAAATGAAGCCGGTTGAATGTGATGTCACCTATTAGGTGATGTTGCTTTCAAGCAATGTAATTAATGGCTTCATTTAGAATTCACGTGAGCGAATTTTGCCTACTGTTAATGAAAGTCGGAAGTAAATTGAAGAACACTAGACTTTATAATATTGTGTTTATATTCCATACCTCTTTTTATTCAAACAGTTTAAATGCTCAAAATATGCAAAAAGATGGAAATTTACGAGGATTTTTGAGCATTTTTAAATATCAACTGAAAGCTGTTTTTTAAAACATAGGTGGCATCCAACTATTACCTTGAGTCTTTTAGCCTGAAGCTGTTCTCAAAAGTCGTTCCTCCACAGTTATTGTTTGCTATTATTTCAAGTACTACTAAAAGTCAGTATTAATATATTTTTTCGTTTTTGTTTCAGATATGGAGTACAAAATCTGGTGAATGTTTGCATACATTTCAAGGCGGTATAGGAGGATCTTCCGCTGGTATACGTATCAATAGTGTTCATACGTTACCTCGTGCTATAGATCAGTTTGTACTATGTAATAAATCCAGTACTGTTTTCGTTATGAATATGCAGGGCCAGGTAATTTGTTAGCTACTCTCAAATAACATTTAAGGAGAAACTAGTATTGAAAAGAAGAATAAATAATCACAGTGGAGGAGTGATGTTTGAGTATAGCTTCAGGCTAAAAATATCTAATGCTATGTTCAGAAATCACTTCACCACCGCGATCACTTACTCTTATTTTGAGCACTGGAATTCCTATTAGAATGGTGACCTGTGGAGAAAAGAGTACCAAAAATACAACCATGTAATTGACTGGTTTTATGGAAGGCACCATAATGTTCCGGTGGCAAGAGGGATGAACCTGAAGATGTGGATATTTAGTGACAACCTCAGTTGTTCTTTGTTATGACAAACAAGTTTGGATGAGCTATTGCTATCACTTTGCGGTGGCGACAGCGGCAGCAGCGACTCGCTTTTCTTAACAGTCCATGTTCCTGAAGTGCCGGCAATTTTAAATTTGGTACCAGCATTCATGGTGATATTTTAGAAGGACTCGCCAAAATTTTTCCGATTTCGTCCACTCTGTCCCGAGTTTTAGGCAAAAAAGGGTCTAAATTGACAGAAAAGGTGTGGTACCATCTTTATATTTTGTTTCGTTCACTTGTTGACTTACAAAGTTTTTGAATTCAGTTTATACAGATCTGACCAGAACCACATTTGGACAAATTTCTATGAGACTTTGACTATGAATCTTTTCGGCAGCCATTTTGTATTTTGGGTAACTCCCTCCACAATTTTTTGAGATGATGAGTGATATTTTTTAAAAAAAATAATTTTTAAAATTTTTCAAGAATTGAACTCTCCATTTTGATTTTAGAAACTCTCCACAGTGATTTAATATAGTTTTACCCTGATAAAGGTTTTTCAATTGTTTATTTGATCTGAAACTTTATCATCTTAATAAAGACATTTCAGTATAATGTGTATATGCAAATCATAATTATGTTCTTAGGTTTAACTTTCACTTGGTTTGGGGTTTGGTGCGCTACTTTCAATATCGTACCTTTGATTGGACAATGATTCTTAGAAGTCATAGCTTCGCAGCAATTATTAGAGCCATCAATCTCAGGCACCCTGGTACCCATGGGTTTCACTTTGTCCTGAAAAACCGATCCGATGAAATAAGATAACAATGCGTTTCAAAAAATCACAGTTCTTCGCCGTTGTGATTTAGTAACAATTGTGTATGGGTTATTATTCTTAGGAAACTTTATCTCTGCAAATTTACGTTTTACCTTTTAAATCAGGAAAAGCCAATTCGGGAAAATCAAACCCGTTCTATAAACAGGGGGATATTCCTGCTGGATATAGTGACTGCGGGAAATATGAAAAATCCTCAGAGGCGTAATTTTACAGTAGTTGCAACAACAATTATATGTTTTCAAAAGTCGTTATTGTAAGTATAAATATTAAAATATTTGAAAACCATACACCATGTGGATTTATAAATCATGTTTTGATTGGTTTGTGACGTCATAGAATATGATAGTGGTTCTTCTCATCAAATGATATATAATATGGAAGATCAAATAGAATATCAAATAATCAAACAGAATATCAAACAGAATATCAAATAAGGTGCAAATAAAAGTGATAATTCGAAGGGAATGCAAGGTTCCATGTGAAAATAAATGTGGATACAGCATATAAAAAGGAAGGTGAAATGATTTTACGTATCAGTCTGCCAAGATAGTATTTTATCAGGTAGTTTATTTCCCAGGTAGTTTATGTGATTACTATCACACAGGATCAATCTAATAGGACACGATGTGTAGAAGAGGTCTGGTTTTGGATCCATAGATACAGTAGGTCTCATGTTGGTAAATATTAAGGTTCAACTCACGGCGATCCATAGATACAGTAGGTCGTTATTAAAGAGAGAAGGGGATCTTTAAGAGATAATGCTTAAATAAAGCCCTTTGCGGTGGAGATTTTCTTATTCAAACGGTAAATGAATTGATAGAATAAGACACATTGTTTATATGAACTTATTTTGATTGTTTGCGTATTAAAACATACAGAATATAATAGATTAGATTTTTTTGAATATCATTTATCATATCATCAATAATTATTTGCTATGTAGGGGAAAAGTGCAGAAAAAAATAAAAACAGTTTTTAGAATGTTAAAAAATACAATGTATATATTTTGCATTGGGAGTAAGGTAAACCGTTTAAAATCACGATTCACCCACACAAAAGTAAATATAATACACATAATATCTTTAGGACCAAAAATCTGAAATAATGACAAGTAAATGACAGTCCATAACTGTCGTTCACAGTTGTTTGTGTTTATTCTGAACAGGCAATATACTAAGATAACATTTATATAGCATATCCACTGAATAAATCTGACCGAGGAACTGGAGGAAGTATATAAGAGGAAGTCTACAAGAGAACTCTAAGCTTTTGCCAACAACAAAAGGATAGATAATAAAGGATTGAACCATTTTTATCTCGTTGCTTTTTGCCTGCCTGAGCAGGAAAATCTTCCCTTCATCACTTCTTCAATTAGCTACTACAAAGATAAACTTCTTTTCGATTATGGGCCATTGGGCCAAGAGAAAAAGAATAAAACTTTCAATTTCAAATCAGCTGCCTTCTGGCTGAACACCACGACAGAAAAGACGGGGCAGTGCTGACTTAAAATGGTAAGAACAAAAAAAGGTAAATTAACAAAAGTTGCTTATAGCCGGTTTATGTCTGTGCTTTTCTAACAAAAGTGAAAGTCCAATTCAAACTTCCACCAGATATCTCCAAACTCTCTTCTTTTCGCAGAAAAACTGAAGTAAAGGCGCGTTGAATTGCTTAGAACTTAGAACCCGCACTGATCGTAACAAACAAAACACTCGCCAAGTTTTGGTATGTATTTTGGAGCCAACTCGACTAGAACCAATGCCTCGATTTCACTTACTGGTGTCAGGTTTTAACACGGTGCTGTAAAAGTCGGATGGGCGTGATTCGTTGCAAGAATTTGTTGCGGAAGGAAGGAGACAGGATTGGTAACCCAAACAATCTCTGCCTTTAGCGAGATTGAATAACTGCTGGATTCACCTGTGGAGGAACGTTAATTTTAAAGACACTCCTCCACAAGTGATGCCCGCCAGTCTTATCCAGGCTTGACTTCAAGGGTTAAAACGGAAATAACATCTGCAAGGAAGGGTTGCTCCGAGTTCTCGATTATTCCCCATTTCTTTCACCGGTTTCTGGATTTAGCTTACACTATGTCTAAGGGGCCGATTAAGTGAAAAAATTTCAGCCCGGGGAGAAATCTCGAATTTCCAGCCCTGGCTGAAAATTTCATCTCGGCTAGCATTAGGCGAGAATTTTCAGCCCCCCGGGGGAGGAGGGGAGCCTATCATAATTGTTTTTCAAACTTGACATATTTTTATTCAGATTGTTCGTACATTTACGTCCGGTAAACGTGAAGGTGGAGATTTTGTATGTTGTGAGGTATCCCCTCATGGTGAGTGGATATATTGCATAGGAGAAGACTTCGTCTTATATTGTTTTAGTACGAGTACTGGCAAGCTGGAAAGGACAATGAACGTAAGTCAGTGTTCGAAATAAGAGCGAATAATCACTGGGGAGGGGTTTTGAGCATAACTTCAGGTTTTGTAGGCAGATGTTGTAGCCTGTAGTAAAAAATTACTCCTTCACAGTGATAATTTCATCTCCTTATTTCGTCCATTATAGGTGTAATTATTGCGTAGGAGGGTGTTAAATAAACGATCAGTAACTTGCAATATCGTTGGTTAAGTGCTCTTCTCCACAGTTATAAGTTCTAATTTTGTTCAATGCGAGTGAGGATATTTTAATTCAGCCAAACTTTTGGGATTCAAAATTTTATTTTGTAATTTCTGTTTACAAACAGTAAATGAAGGGATGCACTAGGTTTCAATCTTCTTTTGGTGGTTCCAGTTATTATAAAGTTGAGTGAACTGAAACCAAACATGTTTCTAAATCTTGTATATTTTGAGGTGTCTCCGGGTATAATAGAGAGGTAGATAACGCATAGTTATTATGAGTGTGAATGTCTGTTTAGGTACATGAAAGAGATGCGTTAGGTGTAAAACATCATCCTCATCAGAACTTATTATCCACTATTGCCGAGGATGGAACTATGAAGCTATGGAAAGCTTAAACTGGGAATCTGTAGAAGTAGTTTATACGCAGAAATTATTATTTTTACGAACACAAAGAAAAAGAAGAAGTAGTGGCTCACTGTAGACGATGGTTGAAGACTCCGAGATGGGCATGGTTTGTGAGAGTTTAAAATAAGTATAAAAAAGGAAAGAACTGGACGAAAGATGTGCGTTTCCTTCGTTGAAGAAAAGCCACAAGAGGCAGTATGAAAGGTTGAAAGTATATATAAGCGAAAAATTGTATAAGAGTAGAGGACATAGCTACGATGATATATGATTTTATACATCAATACTGATATTATTAAAATAATTTCCCTAATTTTTTTAATTTTACATTTGCTCGCTTCAAAATAACTATCGGGACATCACATGTGGAGGATTGATGCAAACTACACTAAAAAAAACACTCCTCCACTAGTGATGTCCGACAGCTATTTTGAGACTTGAGTGCGCAGTTCTATGTGGAAAATTTAAAAAGTGAAGCTAATTAAAGAGACAGGAACCTCTCACTAAAGCAAAAGTGCGTTAAAATCGCGTTAAAATTGTGTTAAAATAATGCGTTGAAATTTAGCGCTAAGTGTGAACGAAACTTGTTTAACGTATTTCTCTTAAATCTCTTAACAAAATTTTAGCGCATGTTCAAAGGATGGGAAACATGTTTATTATAATAAAATAAAGAATGTTTTGCAAGCATTCGAGCATAACTGCGGTATTCCCTATCTCCAAGCTTTAATTCATGGACTGCGTTAAAATCTGTCTAACCCAAAATTTACGTCGATTTAAAATTTCACTTCATTCCTGGGTTTTTTCCTACGAAGTCTTCTTAAAGTAATATCTTCGACAATTTTTTTCAAAGGCACAACACTTTCCTCTCTAAACGGTTATAAGAGGAAAGAACAAACAATGGGTTGATTTGTAGCGAGGAAGTTGTGAACTAACATTTTTTTAAATGCTGTTTCATTTTGGCGCATTTAAGCTCTAGCGTGGTTTATAATCTCAACGTTCTTTGTCTCATTTGTATAAAAGTTCCATTTGATTTCTTTTTCCGACTACAAAGTCTAAATAATTCTTGCTGATAATCTTTATTTCGCCAACAGTAAACTAATGGTAGAAGTGAACTTGATGATAGAGACACAATCTTCACGATAAGGCTTGCTCTGGTTTTATCGACATCAAGAGTATCTGACATGCAGTTAGAACAAAAATTGTCTATTGCGTAAAATATACCTAATGGTCCCCAACAAATAACATATACCGCTACTAACAAGAGAGACGTTTTAGTTGCTTTCATTTCTATTGCAAATCGTAATCTTCGAACTGTTCCAAAACTAAGACGTCCTTTCCAAGATCTCTTTATCTCTTTATCTCTGTTTTGATTTTCAGCATCATTGCTCCGTATACTTGCGTTCTGTTGTTGATCTTTTAGTGTCATTTTTGCTGCTACCGCCCACAGTAAGAAATAATTGATTGTAACCAATATAAATGGTAAAATATTGAATAAGAATATAACAGAGACCCCCCATTGTCGTTCTGGTACGTACGTACATCCATTGGGTGTTGCTGGTCTTTCAAACGGTATAAATGGAATTAGATCAATGATCAATGTTGACAGCCAAGCAAATATGATAACAGCAAACATGATTCGTTTTGTTGAAATTTGTAGGTACCGATATGGATATTTAATTGCAATTACCCGATCAAAACTGACGATCATTAAACTTAATCTCGTAATATGCCCACTAAAAAAGTACGGCATACGGTATAAATCGCATAGCCATCTAATCTCAAATAAAATATTCGGATTTCGTTTTTTGATTGCATAGGTAGGAGAAACAATTGAAGATTGGATAACAGCACCAAGCAAGAAACTAACTATTCCATAATTTGTTGGTCGACGAAGTTTCTTACTGGAAAGTATAACAAGAATAGTTACAGGATTAATAATCATACCGGCAACACTGAACACTGACAGTATTCCAGTGACGTAATTGTGACTGGATACAAAATCTTCATTCGTTGTGTTGTTCATTGTAACCATCTTCTCGTATATCTATGTAAGGAAGTTTCCTTGATCTATGTATGTTGTAAGAAAGCTTCTTGTTCAATGAATTAAATAAGTAAGATTTCATATTTAACGTCAATAACTAACCTCGTTCCTAAGCTTCTTGTCTTTTTGAAACAAGGAGAACGGCATTCGAAATAGCAAGAAGTCCTGGGAACGAGGTTTTCACGTGACATTGCATAACGGCACAGATAAATAATCGTCTTTGTCACAGCTTGTCTTTTTTTCTTTTCTTCTTTTTTCTTTTCTCTTTTTGGTTTATTATAAATCTCACGGGCTATTTTTATGAAAAGTTACTATTGAGTTTACATTTTGCTATTTCGATGTCGATCCGGCAGATGTTTCGAAAAATAAAATTCAAACTATCAACAAAAGAATAGTCGTAAAAATATAATTTGCAGAATCATACCATCTTTCTGTGACGTTTACCTTCCGCAAAATGTCGAAAGACTACTGTTCAGAGACATTTTACGAATAATAGACGCCACAAGTAAAGCGTAACTGCTGAAATACGACCTTGAGAATATCCTAGAGATTTATCTCGGTGATTTGTTGAGTAGACTCAAGACTCTTTTTACAAATTCGACGAATTCTGTTGTTTCTAGCAGCCTTGTGCTCAGGCTCTTGGAACAAATTCGATTTTCGTGTCATTCGTCTTAATTATTATTATTTATTTTTGAAAATTTCACTTTGTCTCGATTATTTACTTCCATGATTGTAGTTGAGAGGAAAATTGCACATCTTCCACCATTCGCAAATTTTCAAGCATGGATAAATTATATCTACTATTATACTACTATCTACTATTCCTGTGTTCTGTATTTTTAAGTTTTAGTGATCATATACTTTAGGAGCATTAACTATCGCGGTTTTAAAAATCCGCGAAATTTTTGCATTTCGTGAGCACAAACTTTCGCGGATGAGCAAAAATAGTATTTTTTTTTTCGTATTTAAAGGAATAATTGGAGAATTTCTATTCTTTAT
>JAULBZ010002075.1:0-19735 GCA_032360805.1 Neoturris breviconis
CATCGAATCTGGCAGTTTTAGAATTTTTTTCGCGAATGGCTGACCTTTGGACATTTCGCGAGAAGAAATTTTCGCGAATCGGCACTAAATTTCGCGAATTCGCGAAAATTACTTTCCGCGAAAATTACTTCCCTTAAGGTACCTTAAAGTACAGAAATTTTCGTGAATTTCGCAAATACGGCACAAAGTCGCGAAATTAAATATTCGCAAAAAAATTCCTTATTTGTACAATTCGCGAAAATAAATGTTCTTTAATTTTTTTTTTTCGTTTTGTTTTGTGCACATTGTTAGAATTACGATTAAAAGAGTTCTAAATGACATTTTGGTTTTTGACAGCTACTGTGTTGCTCTTTAACATAGTTTCCAGGTTTTTAACAATGTTGCAAAATACCGAAATTATAGTGGTGGAGAGATTTCAAGCACACTAAATAGAGGCTGCTAGCCTAAAACAATACTCAAAAGTCCCTCCTCCTCAGTGATTATTTATTCCTATTTCAAACACTGAATATTAAGACTGAAAATAACCTCCTAACATCACTTGTAGAGGAGTGTTTAGAGTATATTTTTCTATTGATGATACTGATAAATAACTCACCAATACATCTCCTTCATCGACAGTAGGTTTAATTTTTGTATAGAATGATACTTTATTACTGGATCGAGAATGAACCACGCTATAACAAGTAGTTGAAAACAAAATCAAATAAAACCGGTAGAGCAGTGAACGAAGTTTTAGTATAGCTGAGTACACTGGTTGAAACTATGTTTAAAAAACTGCATGCACAGTGATTAGTTAATCCTATATTGACAACTTGGGAGAGCGCAGACCAAACTTCAAAATAGCAGTCAGACATAACCTGTCGAGGAGCGTTTTTTGAGTAGTTTTCAACTTTGAAGCTGAAAACTGTAGTAACGAAACACTCCTTCACGGGTGATGTCTGACCATTATTTTGAGGCTTGTGAGACTACTTGTTATTAGGAGTCGATAATATGAATCCTATGAATCCATCACTAAATTGTTTGAAAGAATTTCGGATTTTACAAAGCAAGCGGGGAAAAACTACCTACGTTTTATCATCATCGAAAGCATCCTGAGTAGCACTGCCTATACCATCAAATTCAACAGTTGCATCTTTTGCAGCAATTTGTAACGAAATAGATGGAAGACTGATCTGAAAATAAGAACAGCTGGTTAGTACAAAAAAAACTTAATTTATTCAGATATTGGACATGTGATACTTGCTGTATTTTCTCACGATTGGACAGTGATAAGAGGATAAAAACCCTGAGGAGCAATTTTTAAAAATATCTTTAGGCTACAAAAAATCTCTCCTGCACAGTGACTATTCTTATTTCAAACACGGTTATTCTAAATTACATTTTTAAAGCTAGTCTATAGCAAACAAACACTTACTATTTAGTGAAAAAAGATTCATGGTCAAAGCCTCATAGATTTTCTGAGTCCAAATGTAATTCTGGTCAAATCATTATAAACAAAATCCAAAAAAATTCAACAAAAATCATAAATTGAACATTTTGGTGAATGTAAACCAAATTCTGAAAATTTCTCCACATTTGAAAAAATCCCTTTTTGGTACCGAATTTCCAAATGCTAGCACTTCGGGAACATGAGCCCATCCAAACTTCGTTTGATGGGCTAAAATTTGTCCCAATGTTAAATTTGCTGTTACCGAAGAGAACAAGGTCATCCAAGACAAGACTTATCTTATATCTAATCTCATCAGCTAATACAGTGTTCAAAAATAACGACCAAAAAGCACTCTGTCCGAGATTTTTTACCCATGATGATAAGCTGTAAAGCGTGTGGATTGTCGTAAAAGTACCCATCACCAAATTTTTTATCTATTTTCTTATCTTATGTGCAAAATTGAAAAGGTCTAATTTCAATGCGCACAGTCAAAATGCGCAAAATTGACAAAGTGGAAATATAAACCTGCGCAAAATTGACCATAAGTAAGATAGCTTCAGTCTACAAAACAAGAAGCTAACCTAAAAAAATGTGATTATTCATTCTTATAGACAAAAAAGTATATTGCCACAAGTTCATAAGAAATAATCAGCAGGAACATCCCCTAGAGAACCAATACAAACAGAATATCGATGAACCAGCAAATCAACATAAAGATCGTTAAAGATTCAACCAATCAATGGGAAGATCGTTGGCTGAATACAATTGAAATACCTGGCACGTTAGTTGCTGAAAAATTTCGTCTTCTTCTGTTAATGATTGAAATTTCACATTCATGATCGTATCTAACGGGTTACTCACAGAAAAGATAACTTCACTCTCCTACAATGGAAAAGCGTTATTATAAAATAATAGCTTGCAGGATCAAAATACGAACAAATAGTCACTGTGTGGGAGTTGATTTTGAGCATAGCTTCAAACTTTGCAACCTGAAGCTATACTCAAAAACTCCTCCTTTACTTTTAATTCGATTACTGCGTGTTCACTCTTCTTGAAAAAATAGTTCGTATGAATACTCTCCATAAACTACATAAACAGGTTCTTAAAACATAGGACCATAGTTACTTTATATACATGCTAAATTGTTAAAAGAACCTTGCCTATAAGAACATTATGCATACCCGAAAATAACGGTTAGAAATCACATACGGGCGCTTTTGTAAAATATTTTCGAAAGAATACACTTTTTTTATAAGAAACCTGGTGAAGAGTGTAGTACTAAAAGTTTCTTATTTTGGGCACCAAAAAAATGAGGTTTTTAGTTCTAAAAGTTAAAAAAATGTTCATTATTGTTTTGACTAAAATGGTCAATCAGAATTCAAACATAGATTTCGAACACATTTCAGGTGCACTTTCGGTTTGAAGATTTAAGTGTCTAGCGTATATTTGACTCCCTATTGCTGAGTGCTTTATTTACTTTATTTGTTTAATCGACACACTCCATTAGTAGTTTTTGATAAATTATTTCCGTGTTTAGTGTGGTGGCTTAATGGAGGGGGGGAGGGGGGCTCAATATATAGAACATGGGAAGTAATTAGAGGAAATCCATTAGTTGTTGATGGCCACTAGACAGAGAAAGCTATCATAATGTTCAGTTCAATCGAGAAAATGATACTTGCTTATATCACTCCCCCCCAGTGTTTATTTATTCTTACAAATGCTGCAGAATAATGAAAGAAACTTACAACATCTTTAGTAAGATTTGATTTCTTCATTATTTGAATGAGTGGACAATAATACCTTAGAATCGAATAAGAATTTTAAGAAAGATAAAGGGATCAGTGTATTCAACCAAAAATGAAACTACACAGGAGAGTACTGAGTCAACGATCTACCAATGGATTGGTTTCTTGGAGAGAAAGATCCAATACAAGATCGTTGCCCTAACACACTTCTGTACAGATTCATTTTTGTTGAATTTTGTCAATTTTTGTTGATTTGACTGTGCCAAAAAAGTTGGTTTTGGAGTGCATTTTGAGATGGTTGTTAACAAACTTGCAATGGATTTATTTGCTTGGTACAAAGAAACCAATCCATTGCAAGATCATCAACTCACTACATTTTTCTTTAAATTAATATTTTGAGACCACAACTTAAAAGTGTAATGAATAATATACACAGATTGACACAAGCTATAATTGGCTAGTAGTAGATGAAATATAAGTGGCATGCATAATAATATATATATATCAGCAAGTTTCAATTATATACAGCATTATAACAGTACTGGACAGTAGCATTTGGGTTCTTTGATTACGGTATACCAAGGAATTATAAAATTGTATGTAAGGGATTATCTCAAAAATAAGACCTACAGAGGGGAGTATTGAGTCGATGATCTTGCAATGGATTGGTTTCTTTATACTGAAGAAACCAATCAATTAGAAGTTTATTGACCGAACACCCTTCTGTGCAGATTCATTTCTGTTGAATTTGGTCAATTTTAGTTGATTTAACCCTACCAAAGAAGTTGGTTTTAGAGCGAATTTTGAGACGGTCCCAAAGTACTGATGTTATGTAAGGACCTATACTTACCCATTAGTCAAATTATCACTGTGGAGTAATGAGTTATGAGCATAGCTTCAGGCTTTTTAGCTATGTTCAAAAAGCTCACCTTCACATCGCTTATTTGTTCTTAATTTCAACCGCTGCAGGACATACCCAGCAGGTATAACATCAGTCAACCTCGCAGTCCACAATCTACTGTGTTATGATGCAAAGCATATAATTATAGGAGTAAACTCAGTTTATGTATAATCTCCTGAATAGGTTTTTGCACACTGGGTATAATTTATTAAGGATCATGAATATAACTGCCAGATATCACCTGTGGAGGAGTGTTTTTTGAGTATAGTGTTCAGCTGGCAAATCTCCTAACAAATAATGCAAACGAATTGTTCGTTGCTCAAAGTAGAAACTTGGTGCAATGCAATAACTTTCTTTTGTGCAGGGACTGCAAAAAAATTAAGCTATTATATTGCAACAAGTTTCTACTTTGAACAGCCAACGTCTCGTTTTCAATATTTGTGAAAAGTTCTATTTAGTTGTTTTCATTTCTGAGTTGGTTCCTAAAGGTATGTCTATTTATGATCTCTCATCAAAGATGGCCAAAATACATGGCACCAGTCGTCAAAATGAGAGCACCTATTGCCTGTAAAGGATATATTTTTGAGAATAGCTGTAGGATTTGTTGCCTAAAGCTATGCTCAAAAATAACTTCTTCACAGATATTATTTACTCGTACTTCCAATATTGGACACACATTGCCATGAAAGAGTGTTTCGATTATAATGCTTGACCTTAATATGTCGAAAAGAAACTGTTCCTATATAAATGGATGGACTTACATTCCACCAAGCTGAATTTTAAATTTGATCGACGATGGATTGAATTCGGGTTTACAAAGGTTATGTTCACATTCCTAAAAAAAAAAGATACATATATCCAGCATGCGAAGGAGTTCTGTGTGCATCATATTAGAAAATATCATTTATGCAATCGGAATATTGTGTGATACTTGCCCGATCTAGAATCAATGTTTTATTTTATTAACAACCTTTTGGTTTAATTTTCAGCGGTTAAAATAAGAGCAAATAATTACTGCGGAGGAGTTTCTTCTGAGCATAGGTTATAACATAAATCACAGTCATTTTGTGGGAGCAACGAATACATTGATTTCGTCCTTGTTTTTATTTTTCTTCCTGACGGTATCTAACTTGACTGTACTTATACCGTACTTATAAATGTGAAGACGCAACAAATTATATCATATCTTGTGAAAATGATTCTAAAAAATTCATCTTGTGAAGGTACATAGAACTCCAAAAATATAAATAATCTTCGTGGAAGCATGATATTCAAGCATAGCTTCGGACTTTACAACTCCTACACAGGGATTATTTGATCTTATTAAAAGCACTCTTTCTATACTAAAAGAGGTTATGACGTAATCAAGTGGCCAAAAAACCTGTTAAAAGTCTGCGGTAAAGACAGTAAAGAAACCAATCCATTGCAAGATCGTTGATTCATCACTCTTCCCCTGGGAACGAATTTTACCTTGCATCGTTGCGATCTTCTTACCATCAGATGTTTATGTTTTGGATACAATTCAGATGTTGCCATGGCTTGTGATTCTGGTTGTTTGAACTTTTGATCCAAACTCAAAACTAAATACAAAACAGTTAATAATGGAAGAATAATATGACAATGCACTTATATGTGCAGTCGCTTCATGCTAGAATTTCTGGAGTCTAGTGAGACAAAAAAAAAGAAGAATCAAAATCTTCTCCATTTTTCGCTATTACTTGTTCCAAAACATTTGGTGAGTAGTAGTGCAATATTGCCTACAATGCGGATTACAATTTCAAGATGATTCCTTTTCAGGAACATAATGTTGATAATAAAGTGTGACTTGTTTAATTAACCAGCAAAATGAACTTATATTATTACGTATGAAGAATAATGACAACATTTCATTCGTCCCCAAAGCTAAATTTGACCAAACTCAAATGAAACCGCATAGATGTGGAGGAGGAATATTTGAGCTTTGCTTCAGGCTTTATAGTCAATGCTCAAAAATCACTTCTTCATAGGGACTATTTTCTCTTACTTCAGCCACTGCTTGCACTGAACAGGCTTCTTTAGTATGAAGAAATAAATATTTTACAAGCTCATTGAACACTAACATTAATGACTGTTGTCTCCCACCCTGATGCTTTATGCCAATATAACAAATCTGCTTCAGAAATAAATGCCACTTTTCAGTCATAACGTTCTACAATATTTCACTACCTTGTTTAATAATAAATATATTTTTATATTTTTTGCAAATGCTGGACAGTATATTCTTAGGATTGATGGTAAAATATTTACCATACTCAGTCAATATAATAAAACATAGACCCTATAAGTTAAAACATCTGTCTGTCATCACTGTGGAGGAGATTTGTTTGAATATTTTAAGTCAATTTGGCTGAAGATATTCTGAAATATCTCTCCTACACAGTGATGACTGGCAGGTAATTTAGCCCCTGCCCTTATGTAATTTGTACAAGGAATAATAATCAAACCTTGTTCCAATACAACTGTTTCAGTATAGAAAGAATCTGGTAATGGTTCAATATCATCTAATATTGCTGAAACTGTCGGGGCTTGAACTTCTTTTTGACTGCGAGGAGATGAACTAAAACAAATAATGATTTCTTTAAACAACTTATTGCTTAGATATCATCAGTGGAGGAGTATTATTATAGTACTGTATAGCTTTCAGTTTGACACTGTCAATGATGGCTGAAATTTATACCAAGCATATACTCCTCCATGGGTGAAGTCTGACAGTTGTTTCAAGGCTTATATTGAAGCATTATCAATAACGTATTCTATTCATTTTATCATAACGTTTTCATTGAAATACCAACTGGTGTAAAACAGACAAGCTTTTTGAGCTAAATTTATAGTGATTTTATTTTCTAACCGATCTATCAGCTTGCAGAACATTCTATCCAACCACATGTTTTGTTTCATATATGTTATGTACAATCACAGAAATACATAGGCATGGTGTAAAAATTTCTTTGCTATTGCAGGGGTTAAAAAAATGTCATTAATCACCGTGGAGGAGACATCTACATCAGAATCTTTTCAGCCGATTTGGTTAAAAATATTCGGAACAAATCTCTCCTCCACCATGATGAGTATTAGCTATTTTAACCCTTACATTGCAACTATATAATAGGTGATCTTAGTGAAGTAAGGACGCTATTAGAAAGGCGCTATTAGAAGGAAATATACCCACAGATTGATTACTATTTACTTAGGGACCATATCAAAATTTCGCTTCAAACCCAAATTTTTGGCAGGGTTAAATCAACAAAATTGACCAAATTCAACAGAAGTGAATCTGTACAGAAGTGTGTTAGGTCAACAAACTTGCAATGAATTGGTTTCTTCAGTACAAAGAAATTAATCCATTGATAAATCGTTGACTATTACCCTCCTCCATAGATTTTTTTTCTTGAGACCGTCCCTTATTGTTTCATTTGACACTTTAATACTAGGAATAACAGTTTTAGGAAGCATATATCTGAGCGTTGTTTCATGAGAAAAGTAACATCTAGGATTTGTTTTGCTTCTTCATAATACAAAATCATACGCAGAATCTTTCTGTTCTGGTTATCACATTATTTTCCCCAGATACAGTATCCTGAAGGAATCTTACCTTTGTCTTGAAAGTAGAGAAGTTGACAAGGGAGAGCCAATGCTCCCTGCACGTTTTTTTCCGAGACTGAGTGCATAGCCATATCTATCCTACAGAGTAAAAACACATAAATACAGACACATTAATTAGAGATTCTGTGGAAAAGTATCTATAGTAGATATGCAAGTTGTGTTAAATTTGTTGATTTTGGCTTCTTTAAAGCTACTAAAAAGCTGCTTTTGAAACGAATTTTGGAGGTGGTTCCTAATGATTATTTCAACCAAAAATTCATAAATTTACAACCTGCAGAAAATTTGCAGTAAAAATTAATGCAGTAAATCTGGGTTAATTTTTCATTCAGATTTTATATATTTTTCTGCAGGCGGTAAAAAAAATTGGCAAGAAAACTAAGAAGCGTAAGGAACCATCTTTAAAATTCCTTTGCAAAGAAGGGGTGCTGAATCAATGAGCTTGCATTTGATTGGTTACCGAAGAAACCAATAAATTGCAACCTCGTTGACTAAACACTCTTCATCATAGATTAATCGTTGTCAAATTTATTGATTTTGGCTCCTTTAAAGCTGCTAAAATATCTGCTTTGAAACAAATTTTGGAGATGGTCCCTAAAACTCTCGGAATATCATTTACAAATAAAACTGAAACCTGCAGGCTTTAGTAACCCCTGCGATAATCCTTGCATCTGGTAATAAAAATAAGAATTGTAAGGAGCCATTTCAAAATTCGTTTTAAAAAGCAGATATTTTAACAGGCTTTAGTAAACCCTGAGGTAATCCTCACATCTAGTAATAAAAATAAGAATTGTAATACTTTAGGAATATTTATAATTAATATTCATTGCACTACTAAGCAATTCCTGTGGTAAACCTCAAAAAGGGAGATTGCTCTCGCAAGAATGCGTCTAGTTTGATTTTAGGTTATAAATTAAAAGAATAAACAAACAAACATTTCTGCCAAATCTGCTAAAAACTTTGATTTTCTTTACATATCCCTCTCTGGATGAAACTCTTATGTAACCCTATAATTGCAGTAGTCTCAAAAGTGTCATCCCCATGCAGCAATCAATTGTGATTTGGAGATAATGTTTGTTTTTAAAGTCTAATAATCATTATATACTCAGAATAAGAATTATAATCAATGTGGAGGAGAGATGTTTGAGCAGCCTTTGTAGATGGAAGTTATGTTCTAAAATCACTTCTCCAGTGTTGCTCTTATTTCTAGCCTAGAATAATAGTGGTATACATACCATGAGATACATGTTTGTTCGTCTCTTTGAGATTTTTTGTCTCTCTTTCTCCATTTTGTCTTGATGTGCAACATGCTTATAGTAATCCAACAATGCTGTCATTTTTTTAGAAAATGGAAGCTCAATATCCGGCCAACCTCCACTTGCTATGAAATAAAATCATTTTATCAATATACTGTCTCTAAAGGTTGATTTTCATGAGGCATAAAATTTGCGGTGAAAGCTAAAAGAAGATGTTCCATTGGTAGAAATTGAAAAAGAATGTCTTCTTTTGGATTTCGCCACAGATTTTTGGCCTCGTGGTATTTTGGTATACCAAATAATATCCAACAAGTCTTAGTTCTCCTTTAACTACTAGTTTACACCACTATAGAAAAGTGTGATAAATACTACTTCAAACTCTAAATATGCAATCTCATGTTGGAAGTACATAGCAATATAATAGAAAAGTATAGTATAGTAGGTCCACTCACGTGTGAGTTGATCTGGTAGCCCGACATCCCTTGTTGTCCATCGACAAAACCCACAATTAAGGTAATGCATTTTCTTAATAGGAGTAGCTTTTTGTGGATCTTCTAGTGGGTTGGTTGATGTAGTAGGTACCGCTGTTGCACGGACAGATAATGTGTGACCACAGCTTGGACAATCAAAACAATTAGCACATCTATGGGAAGAATCACAAAATAACAACAAATAATCACTGTGCCTGAGCGATATTTGATAGGATAGACAACCTCCTCCACAGTCATTATTTGATGTTATCTTGATCACAGAAATATAACATTCAAATGTATGATCTTGAAAGCAGACCAAACCGAATGTCAACCTCAAAATAACTGTTGGACATCACTTGTGGAGGAGTGAATTTTTTGAAGCTGAAAATTGTACTAAAAATCACCCCTCCATAGGTATGTCAGACAGTAATTTCGAAGCTAAAGAACATGAGTTTTACAGAGTTGAATTATGAAAGTATTCAGTGTTTGAAATAAGAGTAAATAATTACTGTGGAGGGGGGATTTTTGAGCATAGACTTTCTAGCCTGAATCATTTCTCAAAAATCTCTCCTCCACAGTGGTGATTATTTGTTGTTATTTCAAACACTGGTATTAAGCATCTTTGAAGTCCATTGGCATTATACATTTTCACTAGATTGTTATTTTTCAAATTTTTTCATTTGTATAATATTAAACACCCCCCACAGAAAAGCCCAAGAGGAACAGCCTTGAAAACTAATCAGCCTAGGGCCAAATGCAGGAATATTTCTAGTTATTCTTCACATTTGCTATGGGTGAAATTTATACAAACCTGTTTTTCTTCAATTTGGCTTCAGCAGATGGCATATTCTCCAAACAATTAGGACAGTAAAAGGAATCAACCTGCAATAATTAAAGTGTAAAAATAGTGTCAACAATAATCAAGCCTAGACTTCCGCTGCAGTATGGAGGGATTTTTGATTTCCAGCCTGAAGCAATGCTCAAAGATTGGACCTCTAAGGTGATTGGCTCTTATTTAGAACATTGACCAATGAATCTTACATCAAACCTTGAAACAGCAGTCCGATATCACCTGTGAAAATTGTTTTTATGAGTGTGCAGTTTTCAGCTGTTGAGCTGAACAATAGATTTGAAGAAATAATACTTTTTTTACAAAACAAATCCAAGGAGAAGAGTATACATCTTGTAAATGTCTGGTTTCTTTGTATGAACGAAACCAAATCATTTGCAAGTCTATTGATCCAACACCCTCCTTCATTGATCCTTAATGTTGTCTTACCTCATGAGTAACACAATGGGCACATCGTAGTTTTGTACAATGACGACAAAAGTACAACTTGGTAATTGATTTGAATTCTTTGCATTCACAAGAATAGAGGATATGTTTATCACATCCAACTATAGCTTGGGCGACTGGATTTGAGAATAACTTCATTATTTATCTAATCAAACAGATGTTATAATATTATTATGACTATATTTCCTTGCATAAATGCTGATCAAGCCTCAAGACAGTGGTCAGACATCACCTGGCATTGTGTTAAAGGGATTCCTGCATGAAAAATTATTTTTTGATATGTTGTAAAGGATAAAAAAAAAAATTCTTCTTTTTTACTGAAGTTATAGAGGAATGTTTTGTGTCAGCATTTGTCAAACTTTATTATGACATCATAATTTATGATGTCATAAGATAGTTCCAATTTCTTAAAATCAAAATATCTTGAGAACGAGAAAAGATTTTCAAAAAATTTAAAAAGACTTGTTAAACCATTTTCTACAACATATCAAAAAATAATTTTTCATACAGAAATTCAGAATATTAAAATATCAGCAAATCTCACTTTAATCAGTTCAGTTGTTCAGTAAGTTCATGTCTTATGTCTAAATGTCCGGCAAACAATGATAAATTTATCTTGAGATTTTGTTTAGTGTCACTCAACCCTCTCCATTTAAGATTTTCAAATTGGACGCTTAAGGTAGATCGCTTAAAAATGGGTTTCAGAAGATGTGCAAGAATTTAAAAGAGATAAAAAAAGTACTGACTATGAAGAGAACAATGGAAAAATGTGGTTTTCAGACCATGACACTTAGACTGTGATGTGACTTCATTTATATAATCATGTAGCTAATCAAAATGTGAAAGAATACCAAAAATGACTACTGAAAAACTATGCACGGGTCACTTTTTTAAAATTCTGAGCCTCCCTCACCCCCTTGAAAGCATGCAAAAATATCAAAATGGAAATTATGAGAATTATTTGCCTTTAATCAGTCAGTCAGTAATGGATCTTCTGAAAATAAGTCAAATTATTTTTTATGTGGTTTTAGGAGCTATTGACAATCAATTTTCTTATTTTTAATTGGCTTTTCGCTAACACAGTGCGATATCAAAGCTGATGTCAAAGGATGCTTGCACCATCCAAGATTCTTTCTCTGATTCGATTGTTGGGCTACTGTGTATCTAATGTTTCCAGCTAAACCAAAAAATATAGAAATATGTTAAGTATAATATAACGTAGGCTAGTATCAGGACGAGACAAACACAAAATATTATCTACAAAAGTGGACACTGGACACACTAGCCTTCTGTAACTTTTGCAGATGCAAAACATGGATTCAAGATTCAAGATATATATTTCAGATGTACAATGTAGTTTCTGTTTAAAATACATACACTAAAAGATACAATAACATTGTTTCACAATAACATTGTTTTGGTTATATGGTTAATATTGTTGAAATATTTACGAACCTAGATATGCATTGGCTGGGATTGTCATCTAATAGCATGTTGCTAGGGAAGTGATGACCACCTTTATAACTGAAAATAGAGAGGATTTTGCTTCACAAATAGGACAGGAAAGAAAAACTGCATACTAAATTAATTGATCAAGTTGCCACATTTTTATCAGGACACACTTGACTTAAAAAGAATATACGCAGTCCAAGGCCGGGTGGTCATACCACACGCTATAACTATATACCCTTTTTGCCCTAAGCTTCATGCTATTAGGTATGGTCTCCCTTCAATAGCAGTATTTACTATAATCTTAGCCAATTATATTTTCTTTATTATTGTAACTGCTAATTGATAAATAAAAATATCTTCTTTATCTTATCTTATCGTCCACAGCTAGCGCAGGGTGCACAGTACATTAGGAAATTGTTTTCCCTGGTTTAGACCTGATTTTCTAGTCTTTTTCCCTGACTTTTTTGTTGAAAAGTACATGATTTTCTGAGTAAAATATCTTATAAAAAAAATTCACACAGAAAAAGAACCTGACTGGTAAAATAAACATACGATTGATTTAAAGAAAAAAAAAAAGTTTTCTCTAACGCCAAAGCATTTTATAGTTTTTTTTATTTAAATTTCTTACTTTCACCGAAAGATAAACTAAATTTGATAACATTAATCTTGGAATTGTGACCAACACACTTTTTTGATATAAAAAAAAAATTCTTTGAAACAAAATTCCCCGAGTTTTCCAGGTTTTCCGAGTGCCTGTGTGAACCCTCCTAGCTAAAAGGGCCTGCCACAATTTAATAGACAAAAGTTATTAAAAAAAATGAAAACAAACGTCGAATATATGGTAGGCCCCTTTTAGGTAGCTACCTGTTTAAAAATAGGGGATAATATTCAAACATAATAGGTTTAAAGGCGTGGGCGTGAACTGGGTTCGTATGTCGGTCGGTGTATGTCCCGTCCAGTGGGATCAGAGTTGGATGGAGTTTGTTTATTTATGGAGGCATTTTAATTATATTTTCGTGTCCGTGTGTCATTCTAAACACCTTACACGCCCCCATTCACTTCACTGACTGAATGACAACGATCCACATTTTCTTTTCGGCTTCTTTTCTTTATAAAAAACGTAACTTGTAGACTTGTTTACTAGTTGTTTACTACTGAAGGTGCCATTATGATGGAAAGATTTGGTAAACTGCCTTACCTATCCTTTTTAGCCTCACCTGGGTGAGCTTCTGCTCCCTGGCTGGACGGTTTTTGTGTTTTTTTCAACTTCGGTTTCCGCATGTGGCACAAGTGACTTGTGACTATGGTTCCAATAGTTTTAACCCTTGCGCTGTATTATTTGGAAACAGCGGATCGGATCTGTTAGAAGATCCTCACTCATCCAAATTTTGTACTCGCGTACATACGAAAAGTAATTATTTCATAACAAATATATTCGTTGCGAACAAATATGTTTGTAGCTGTGTAGATAGACCACTGGTCTGCTACCGAGTTAATGAAACGTGTTTGCAGTTAAAAATTACATAAATCTAATGTTGTTGTTTTTCCACTGGAGCGCGTACAAAATTTGGCCTTTAGACTGTTACTGTCGTAATTTTTTTATCAGAATCGACAGAAATATTATTACTATGTGTTTAATTACAATTCTAGGGAACCAGTTCGTATAATTGAAGATTTACGAAAAAGTAATGAGTGTTGACCACGCCAACTTTAATCTTTTCATCTTCCTCTTTACTATTTCGAGTAAGCACTGCTTTTTGTTCTCTCCATCTTTGATGTTGTGCAGGGACATTTCTTTTCTACTTTCCTCTTTTTTTCTTTTTATGTTTTTCTTCTTTTCTTTTTTCTGTTTTCGCTCTTATTCCTTTTCAGTTTCTCCGAATCATTTTTTCTTGCCTTCATTCATTTCCTTTGTTTGTCTTTCATCTCTTATCTCTATCTTTATTCATTGCATCTTTCGTATGTTCTATTTCGCCTTCATTTTCTATCTTCGATATATGTTCCGCTGTGTTTCTTCTTCTTCAATACAGGATATCTCTCATTTCTAGTCTGGATCTCATTATTTCTGTTACCTATTCTATTAGTTCTTTTATGTATTTTTTCTTTCAAATTTTATTTTTTTAGATAGTAGTTTTTTCTTTATTGTTGTTCTTTATTTCGCATTATTTTTTCTATATTTTCTTATATCTTTAGCTTTACCACTTTCTTTAATGCAGCTTTATTTAGTTTTTCTACTTCTTCTATTCTAATTTCTCTTTCTACTGCCTCCTTATTTACCTCACTGTACCAGCTTTCCCTTTGTCCATTTCCTTTATGGTTTATCAATATCTGCTTTCCAATTCTTCGGTCTATCAAATTTTGATACAGCATAAACTTGTTCTTGATCGGCGACATTCCCACTTCTTTAAACATTCCCCAGTATGGTGTTGATTTTGGCATTTTTAGTAAATTTTAGTGATGATTATCATGTAGTTTTCTAGACTAAATGTGAACTTCTTTTTTATTTCTGTTTCTCTTAAATTTTCCCCAGTTGTTTCAATTGTTCTCTTTGATTCTGCTGCTGTTCATCTATATATATCGTTGCTTCTGGGTTCAATTTCGGTTTTATTACTGTCACGGGTCTTTTTCATTTTCTTTTCTCATCGTGCTCTCGCAGCATAGTTGTGGCCTTGTTTTTACTATATCGTTTTCTGTGATCTCATCTGTATTCTCTATTGGTGTCTCTACCACAATCCTCGATTTTCTATTCATTCTTACATAACCTGCAGCTTCCATTTTCTAATTACCTTCTTAAAGTTGTTCAGTGATTCATATTGTTTCATTTTTATCGATAATGTGTTCCAAATCAGTGGGCCAAGGTATCTAAAAGAGTTTTTTTCATTTAGTTCAGTCCTTACTTGTGGCATTTTAAGTCTGATAAGCGTAGATGTGCGATAGTTAGTTTTTTTTGGAAATAGTTTTGATAATATTTATGTAGATAACCCATTGATAACTTTTCGATTACTAACGATTGCAGATTTTGGTGATGAATTGTGAAAGAAGTATCCTTATCTAACAACTGTTCGAACACCAATCCGACATTAATTCACGTCATTATTTAAATGTTGCGTGGTCGGAGACTGGATCAAAGTTAGTGTACACAAGTTTCGAATTTTTGTGGACGGCTTTATAAGCAACCAAAAAGGGCGAAAGCTTAATATTTTCTGAAAAGAAATACTTGTTTGATTTATGTTTGTTTGTTACTTTTACTTGTGGTTATCATAATCATGGGTTCGCATCTCAGTGTGCTGTTGTGAAATGTTTCAATAACAACAAAAGTTTGATAAATGGAAGAAAAGTGAGTGTGAAGTCCATCCCAGCATAATCCAAGATCCCAGGTACTTCAGAAGTTTGTATGTGTCCGCCACCATTAGATTGTTATGCTTTCCTGTTCCCAAGCTATACCAAAATCAACGAGATGGATTCACTCAATGCGACGAACAACAGAAAATAATACTAAATGGGTATCAAAAGGTTCTACAAAAGTTCAAAAAACATTCTCTAAACTAAAGAAATTATCAAGCAAGATTAAATTTTTGGTAACTCCTAAACACAAACAGCTAAAGAAGTAGCTAAAAATAATATTGGTCACCATAATCTACGTTATAGATTGCGCTGAATTATTTATCGAGCGACCTAAAAGCTTTAGATCTGCAAACACAGACCTGATCTGATTTATAAGAGTCAAACAGTATCAAAATTTTAATTGGAATTCCACCAACTGGCTACACCACTTTTTTATCTGACTGTTACACTGAAGATCATCTGATAAATTTATTTGCAGTGACAGTGGTTTTTACGACTTACTGGATAGAAATGATGAAATCATGGCAGATAGAGATTTCCAAATAAAAGAAGATCTATCGTTAAGATATTGTAGCCTAAGTGTTTCTCTTAGGTGCCAGAAGCAAAGCACAGATGACAGATGGGAGCTTATAAACATAGAAATAAGATTTCGGAATATTTTATTGTAAATCTCTGATAATATCCCCTTCTACCTCCCCCCTCACCTAAAAAAAAATAAAAATAAAAATAAAAAATAAAAATAAAATTATTGAAAGCTAGGAGGTGAAAGTAATTGCTTCTGTATTAATCTTTCAAATACTTTTGATACACTTGGAAGGGCACTTATTGGTCAATAGTTTTTGGCTCGTGTTGCGTCTTCCTTTTAAAATATCAGAGTTACGTCTGCAAGTTGGAATTTAATAATAATAATAAACATTTATTTGGGTTCCATTAATTTACAAATGGTTATTCTCCCTAAAATTATAAAAAGACTAAAATAAAAATGGCGAAAAATTGTGTCAAACCTTGCTCCAAGGGCCCTTCGTCTCTCTTGATAGAGACAGAGAGACGAACAGCTCCAGGAACGAGGTATTGCGTATAAAATATTAAAATATCATAAAATTAGTAAAAATACAAAAAAAAAAGGCAGCATATAGTCATCAGGTAAAGAAATCACAATCAAAAAAGAAACAAATCTGCCATAGCAAGATGGAGAAACAAACTAGACTCAGATTGAACAAAATGGAGCTAGACACAATACACGTAACAAGAGCAGGCGAACTGGCAATCGAGCGGTTCAAAATAGACTAAAATAGTTTTCCTGGAGAGATTCCATTTTCAATGATTTAATCATTCCATATTTTTAACAAATATTCATTGCAAATTTCAAACACTCCTTTAAAATGTTCTGTTTTTGGCACTATCAAGGTAAGAGGTTTCCTTTACTATATCAGTTAGAATAATGTTCTTAAAATGAAATTCTGATCAAGGCACATTTTCGTTGATTGCTAGAATGCTAATATATCTAGATATCTAATTACTTTACTGTATTTTCAAATTAGGTGTTAAGTACTTTAGCTACTTGTCTTTCTTCAGAAATAATATAATTCTTGTTTACTAAGGTGATAGGTGAAGTGTCTATGTCTTTGTCAGATAGAAATGGTTTGACGGCTTTCCAAAACGTTTCTATAGAATATTCCATTAGGTTTTATGATTATCAGACAAGCCCGTTGACATTGCGTGTGTGTTTTGAAAACTATTTGTATTGTTGGTAATAAAAAGATTTATACAACTAAGATTTGGGTTTTTAAAACAAGTTTTTTCTGTTACCAGATATTTAGACTGGTAGGCATAAAGAAACTGTGACAAATGTGGTTCTGTATTCTCAGAATTAAAGTCACCTATCAGTAAAAATTGATCAAAATGTTGCCTATACAGATCTAAAGAGTTACTTATATTATTGAAATAATAGTTGTCTGCTTGACTTAGGGGATGGAATCAACCTCGCTCCCAGGGCTTCTTGCCTTTTTGAAACATTCCGTGTTTCGAAAGGGCAAGAAGCCCTGGGAACGAGGTTGGGGATGGAATATCTTCCCTGATATAACACCTCCATTTCTGTCTCGATTCATTCTGTATGGTTTTGAACAACAGTCTCTTTCTTGTGATTATGAAAATTCTTGCCTCTGGCTAGTCTTAGGGCCTATTGTAGTAGTCTGACAGAACCAAACTGGTATGGGAGTTTTCGACTATATTTACCTTCTATCGTTCTCTTGATTTTTGTATCTGTGCTATATCTCTCTGTAAATTTTCAAATATGTGAAAAGAAAGGGATAAGAGTAGAAGTTTGGTTTCGTCAGACTAGGCCTAGCGACCTTAGGGCTAGTAGTCTAGCTTTGTAAAGATACGAATCGACTACTATGTGATTATCTTTGTTTTTAAAAACGGCCTCGTGTAAACTATAGAACTAAACATTAAAGTTGTTACGATTTTAATCTCACTTCTCCTCTACACAAGAATTTTAGAAATAAAGAATTTTTCAGAGCATCCATTGTGCAAAAACTTGTTCAAAGTCCGCAGTAAAGACGTTTTTAATATTGTTCTAGTGTCTTTACTGCGTACTTTAAACAGGTTTTTATTAACTAGGAGCCCTCCAAACTTTTGTTATATGTTGATAAATTATTAATTCCGCCCTTCGGTATAATTAATGTTGCAAATGATATTAATGACGTCAAGAGGAAGTGAGTGCATAGAAGTGCATAACAGCGAGTGAGTGGTACCAGTAGTCAACCGTTTTCCATTCGGAGGTTTTTACTGGAATTTATTTCAAGCATGCGTATTTGTAAATAAATCGAGATTTTTTCACAAATACGCATGATTCCGCGCGGGATTTTCCCGCCCGAGCAGTAAAAACCTCCGAATGGAAAACGGCCTTTTAACAGTAACATGTGAGATTGGCGGAAGAGGAAAATTACAGGGCACGAACAAGGAAGTTGATTATGAAGTTAGAATCAGTGTGTAACGAAAACACAAAAATTCTTAGATATAGCAAATTTGAGAGCCGGATGAAAGATACCGATAGCGGTACATCTGCTCGGGCTTCGACTATTCTCTAGTGTAACACTTGAGCGCATTATAGATAGAGATATCGGGTAAAAGCAAAATGGCGAAGCTTTTGTTATTTTTAACTTCTAGTTTTTTTTAGGTCACGCAAGGCGTTTTTTTCTTGACGTATACAAAACAACACCCTCCGCCTTACATCTTAAAAATATATTCAGAATGAAACTTAATAAATAAGCACAACGGCAAAGAACAAGTAAATATAAAATAGTATATAATCAGGACTACAGAATTGTACTTAATTAAACGGAAATTTTGTTAAAATTAAGTACAAAACTTCCATTTATTATGTACTTGAATTAATTTTAAAAACTCTAAAGTACACTTAGATTATAAAAGAAGGGAAAATACAAAAATTTGGTCCATTTAGCCAAAATACATGTAGTAATTCTACAGACCAACTCGTATGTCGTGTTCTGGTCTTTTCTTTGTATTTATGCAAATTTTGATAATGATTTTTGATAATGTTTACAGCATGTTGTTTATGTTTCTTGCGTCACGTAATTTTAACAATCAAACCAGGTGATGATTACCTGGAATGTTAGCTTCGTGGTTATTTTGATTTCCGAGACGCTATGTTCGTCCATAGATTGGTCAGGTAAGAATACTCTTTTTGTAAGATAACTGCATTTTGTTTACCTGTTACAGTTGTGCGTGCACGCAACTCTGACAGATTGAGACACAAGTATACACTTATCAGCAGATACAATTATATATATATGTATTAGCTATAATATAAAATAAACAAAACAACGAAATATGAGCTGAAAATAACTGGCAGAATGTTACTTATTGTTAGTGTGGTCGTCAGTAGTGTCAACAACATATTAAAGTCTTTTTTATTATATTTGCTTTTCTTGTCTTGTAACAACATTTTTCTAATTTTATGTACATAAGTATAACTGCCTCGCTCACTCAGAGCTACTGTAAGCTAGCTAAAAGCTGCTAAGTTATTTTGAAACATAATCTTTTGAATGATGGTCAGCATGGATTCGTACCAGGGAGAGATTGCATCACCCAGTTGCTACTCTGTCTAGAAGATTGGACTAGCATGATTGAGAATGGCGAAGTGTTTGATATAATTTACACAGATTTTGCAAAG
>JAULBZ010002076.1:0-19732 GCA_032360805.1 Neoturris breviconis
TGTTCTAACGTAGACCGGTGTTCTAACGTTATTTTGCTGACTTTGAACAGGTTTTTGCCGGCTGGGAAATAACTTACCACAAGTTTATATTTAAACAATTCGCTACAGATTCCTAGCGTGACATCATCCAAGAAATTGGCAAAATATTTGAGCACGTAAATATGGAAAGCAAGGGAAATACTCAAAATTCACAAAAAATCCTACACAAGTGGCAAATTCTTTGGAAATATAACATAAATTAAAATTATACTTACAGTCAACGTCCGCTAATTCAAGCCCTTAAGGGAACAAGATTTTCCTTTTGAATTAGCAAATGTTCAAAACACCGAACGTATTTTATAGGCAAATTCAAACTCTGCAGACAAAAAACATCTGTTCGAAATAAAGGAAGTTCAAAATAACGGATATTTGAATAGGCGAATGTTGACTGTATATGTTTTAATAAAAGACATACAATCATAACAATAACAAAAGTAACAAAATTAAGTTCCTTCCATAATGTATCTCTTTGAAGCATATTTTTCTCAGATGGAATTAACGTTAGTTTCTTTTCCGATTGGAAAATCAGGTAGAATGTTCCGGATTACTAAGATATTACCCAGTAGGCAAAAACCTGTTCAAAGTCCGCAGTGAAGACGCTAGAACAACGTTTTCAACGTTGCTCTAGCGTCTTTACTGCGGACTTTGAACAGGTTTTTGTGCACAGGGAATAAATAAATAACTAGCGCCTAATAAGTCGTAAACGATAAATAATGACAATTAAAAACAATTCTTTCTTCTTATCCATTTCGCTAGACTAGAGAATAGTCGGTCAACGGTGAATAAAGATAAGAAAATCGGAGATAGAACGGGGATCGGGCGAAATCGGAATTTACGGCACGGGATTTTCTTTCTCTGTTTTTTTCCCTCCCGTTCTCTCTTCTCCGAGCTGCCTGCCGAGAGTCTAAAGCTAGACTA
The DNA here is from genome assembly GCA_032360805.1 of Neoturris breviconis. Taxonomy (NCBI): domain Eukaryota; kingdom Metazoa; phylum Cnidaria; class Hydrozoa; order Anthoathecata; family Pandeidae; genus Neoturris; species Neoturris breviconis. The sequence goes on from JAULBZ010002076.1 coordinate 958, forward strand.
CCGTTCCCGCAAAAACCTTTTCAAAGTTCAAACAGTTACTCTAGCAACTCTATACTGCGGACTTTGAACAGATTTTTGCCCACTGGGTAATTCCTTTTGGACGAACGGTCACCCCCGTATTTACAATGTTTTAACGGTTATTCTTTTGTTATTCTTAATAATTTTAGGGGTAATGATAAGAACACATTCTTAAATTTGTTCATAACATACCCCCTAAAATGTTAATTTTAATGAAAGATTTATATGAGAAAATTTAAAAGAACAGGGGGTCATGGCCGTTACTAAATGATTGAAACACATTCTTAATTACATGTGCCAAAATCATTATTTTTAATGAAGGAACATAACACGTTTGTTTGTATAAAACTGAATAAAGAACTGCCTCATAATAAGTCACAAACGACAAACAATTTTAAATAATTAATTCTACTTTTTAAAATACATTCTTAATTGTAAGTGATAATTGAAAATTGAATCACCTTTTTATACAAATTGAAAGACTACTGAAGAGGCCGTATATATTGCATAAGCAATAAATTACCATATATGGCAATACATAGTCCATTCGTAGGCTTGTAAGGGAGCAAAGTTTACAACGTGGCAATTACATAATAAATTTCAAAAGCTGAAAATAACCAACGAAGTTTTTTGGAATATAACCTTAGTAATTTTCTTTACCATAACCTCCTTTCGATTACAAAAAAAAAACATTCTTTGTTTACAATCACATTTAGACTTTTTTGCAAAAAATAATATTAATATTTTCTCTATGAGACTTTGACTATGATCTGCATTTTTGTGGGCTTTGGACAAATGTAGTTACTATAAATCTAGATGCTCCCTTATGTCTTCTTTACATATAACCCTGCCGGCACACGACGTCGCAACAACATATTTCGTTGTGTAACGGCAGGGAAATATTTCAAGTTCGAATAATATTTTAATAATAAAAAAATTCAATATGATGATCTATTTTGCTTAAACAACGAAATCTCTTTCCTTCAAATTAATACAAACAGAAAAGGGTACGGAGTCATTTATCTTGCGTTTTGATTGGTTTTTCGTGTCAAAGAAACCAATCAATTGAAAACTCGTTGACACTTCGTTGCAGATTTACTGTATTTTGATTAAATTTATCTGATTATAGCTTTTAAAACAGTACTGTCTTTGACGTAAACAAGTCTTGTTTTGACGTCAGAACGTTTTCTTTAAGTTGAAAAACGCCACATGCTAGCAGGGAAGCATACGTAGTTTTAATTTAAAATACAAAAGAAATTCACAGCATGGAAGACTACTTGATACCGTCCCGAATATCTCCATATACGGGCTGTTTGTTTCCATATATGATAATACACAGTCCATATACACAGATTATCGGAATCGTACTCGGTAGACTTTTATGCTGCAGTTGCTTACCTATCATCTATCTTTCTATGTAGATGTTCCAAAGCTTTCGATTGGTAAAAGTTTTTCTTTCTGCAATTTATTTCTTATCGTCACTGATAATCTACACACAGGTCTACGCTTATTCTTATCACATGTCTATTGTCATTATTTGTTTCTTTGCTAGCTGTAAATGAAATCGATTTTAAATGTCAGCGCTTAGAATATATTCGGTAACCATGGTGATTTGATTATCTAAATTAACCGTAAGAAATTAATTTTTGTTTTGATGTTTTATTGACAAATTTCCTCCTATTCAATGTTGTTATTTGCATGTTACGATAACTCATACAAATAGATATCCTGCGTTGTTTCAAAGACTTTTGTGTATTGTAGATTTCTGATTATTTAATAAGTGAATCATATTAACTTAATTGATTCAATGTTACTAATAATGGTATTATACGCACAGCGTGAAAGATTGTGCGGAACCGCATTGCTCCGTATTTGGACTTTTTGTTTCCATATATAGTAATACACAATCCATATATGGTAATACACAATCCATATATGATAATACGCAATCCATATATGGTAATGCATAGTCCGTATATGGAGCTATGCGAGTCCGTATTCAGTAGTTTTTTCGCACTGTGATTGTATGTCTAAACTGCTTTCATAAGCTGGTAAAGTGCTACCCAGAGGGCAAAAACTTGTTCCAAGTCAGCAGTAAAGGCGCTAGAACAACATCGTTCGACGTGTTCTAGCGTCTTTACTGCGGACTTTGAGCAAGTTTTGTCCACTGAGTAATAAATGTCGATATTATTTCATCTCGAGTTTTCTACTCAGAAAATATTCCGCGGAACGGAAATGGAACGGAAAATGTGCACGCTTAGAAAGAAATTATAGACATTCCAATGCTTGCGCATTTCCCGTACCGTTTCTGTTTGTTTTTCCGAAGTGACAGCCTTACTTTTTAAATTATTAATACGTCGTGTCTAAATAAATGTTAGCACGATTACGGTGTCGAAGAAACGTTCTTGGATTTAATTTATTTTTAGAAAGAATTCAGACAATCACGGTAGCACAAACAAAAAACAGATAAAATTTTGAGAACTAAAATGACCTGCTTTCCAGGGCGTCTTGCCTTTTCGAAATTTCGAAAAGGCTAGAAGCCCTGGGTACGAGGTTGATGACGGTCGCAAAAATTAATAAATTTTATTGACATGTTTCCCATCATCCAAATACCGCAAATATGATATCCAATATCAGGAAAAACAATTAATAATTTTAATATTCTTTACCCCCTAAAAATGTTAAAATGAACAAAATAATGACTGTTAAAATATTGTAAGTACGGGGGACCATAACGAAGAGTTAATAAATAAAACAATAGCCCTATTCACATATACGTGAAAACGAAGTGTTGGCTGTTCAAAGTAGAACTTGTTGCAATACAATAACTTCCTTCCTTCTAATGCAGTTCCTGCAAAAGGAAGTTTTGCATTGCAACAAGTTTCTACTTTGAACACCAACGCTTCGTTTTCAGATAAATGTAAAATGTGTCTATAGTAACTGTGAAATAATCTATTCCGAGAAAAGAATTCGCTAAATATGTCAATAAAAGGTATAGCATAGGGTTTTTATCTGCAAGGCAAGATAAGTTAGTCACCTCAACCTCATGTAGGAAATATAGCCCATGTTTATACATCTCGATCCATATATCGTAATACGCAATCCAAATAAGGTGATATATGAGATCGTATTGAACAGTCTTTCACGAGGTGCCCTTTTTTTCTTTGTCTAGTGTATCGAATATCAACAAAGATATAAATTATTTCAAGAGAACGGAGCAAGGTTGGAGTTAGCTAAACACTCCCACACAGTTTGGCTATGTCAATCTAGGTAGTCATATAAAATCTTGCCAGTAAAAGAAGCACGTACTCTAATAGCAGTGGTGCCAAGTCCTAAAATACGTACTCTAATAGCAGTTGTGCCAAGTCCTAAAACACGTACTCTAATAGCAGTGGTGCCAGGTCCTAAGATATGGTACGATAGCAGAAAGAAAATCTATAAGGCAGGTGACGTCGCTTTCAACTAATGTAGGCTTCATTAAGAATTTGTGCGAACGAATTCGCCTAATGGAAATTCGCAGTAAAACATCTGCTTATACTTGGTAACTTTTCCGAACTAAGCACGGAGAAGTCAGTAAGGTATATATTAACACTGATATATTACTTCAGGAGCAGAAAGTTTTGCGAGTACAAACTTTCGCGAAGAAAAAAACCCGAAGCGCTCAATATAGAGCATTTTGCACGAACAAACTTATAAGTTTACTTAAATCTTATACAATGGTGGATATTAACTTTCGCGACTGGCATAAATAAGGAGGAAATTAAATTAAAAATATGTTAGCACGCTTCATCAATAGTAAAGTGAAGGCATCAAAAGACTCACCCTTTCCTCCCCTTCCCCCTCCTCCAATTAAGGTGAGTAATCATATCACTTGGAATCATTAATATCTAAAGAATACTCAATAAATACCCGTTCAGTTGACAAATCTTTGTTCAAAATCCGCAGTAAAAAGGCTAGAACAATGTCGTTCGACTTTGTTCTGGCGTCCTTAATGCTGACTTTGAACATGCCTTTGTCCACTGCATATCTTGGATTTATTGATTGTTTAATCATCAAGGATAAGAAGCTATCATCATCAGCATCATCATAAACGGCTCGACCGTATTTTGGGGGAAAGGGTTCTTCAAAAGTTTGATTTGTACACTATCGCGCATAGACAATTTCGAAACAAATAAACATTCATAAATGATTTTGTTTTGAAAATTATTTTGTATTTACCTTTCGAGGATGTGGTGACGAAACTTTCTACTCCTAACGTTTTATCCCAACAATTATGTTGTTTGCCCTTTCACATCATTACATTGACTTACATTGACTTAATGAAAGTTATAGTTAATTGCAAAATTAAGTCGGCAGCTCATTATTAAAATGACAAATCGCGCAACAAACTATATCCCATTTGTGGTACATTAAATACTTTCCTGCCGGTCACCCGTTTCTTTCGTTATTTTTCTTAATATTAGGGGGGTAATGATATTATGATATTAAAATCTTTTACTTCGTATTTTTAATAACATAACGTCGAATCGTTTTGACGTTGATCCGACGACAAATAACATAAGGTATAATAAATTCTAAGGTCCAAAAATAGCCACCCAAAATACCATTTTTCCACTCTATTCCCATCTAACAGCAGAAAACTATATATGGATGAGGTTCGGAAATCCTGAGTTAAAAAAACCGAATTATGGAGCCCGAGTTACGAATATGACACCATAACCGTTAACGAAGTTTTCGTAACTCGGTAATTCAAACATAAATATAATTTCCGAGTTATGTAACTCGGAAATTTTAATTGAAATAAAATTTCCAAGTTAAAGAACTCGGTTATTTTAATCTAGTTAAAATTTCCGAGTTATTTAACTCAGGAATTTTAATTGAAATAAAATTTCCGAGTTTTCCGAGTTGTCTCAAAACTTCTTTAAAACCTCTATTTATTTCGAATATTTGATATTATGAAGGAAATGAGGTTTACAATGAAATTATCAAAAATTTTAAAAATGATATCCGTATGTGATTTTTTTTCACACACAAAATTATGATTGTTGGGCCAATTTTGGTCCTAAAACTTCTTTTTTGGCTGACACTTTGCATCTGACTTGGCCTTAGGGTGCTGATTTTAAATCTGAGGGTGATTTTTTAAAAGCCAGTCCCACAAATGATATTGAGGCCAATTTTGGACCGAAAACTTAACTTCTTTTTTTGCTAACATTTGCAAAAAAAAAAACGATTTTAGTCCAAGATATGAATGTTTACTTCCCATCCCAGAAAGCCTAACAAATGACTATCCTTTCCATGTACGAAATAAGGCTCCAAAGAAATGTTGTTTACATTACTGTAACATGGTTATTTTGAAAAAATCACGCGTCGAAGAAGTTGACAATGAAAGAACACACTCTCCTACTATGATCAGTTTACATAGTTACTCTTGCAATAGGTCAACTTGATCAGAGAAAGGAGTGGTGCTCTCGTCAGCCTTAGTGGTAGAAGCTAGCGATAGAGCTCTAGGATCGAGGTTGACTTTTACCATAATTTCCAGGGAACTGCAAAACTAAGTCAGATTCATCTTCAGCCAAAACAACAGAAGAATTTAAGTTTTAGGATCAAACCTGAATTTTAAAAAATAACTCCCGGATTCAAAATCAACATTCTCAATCAGACGCAAATTTTTGGTCAAAGCAACATAAAAATCACCCTTAGATTCGAAATCAGCAACTTGATGAGGTCAGATGCAAAAACAAAACAAAAACAGTTAGTATGGATGTTGGATCCAGAATTGGCCTAACAATCTTTAAAGATCTATATTGGGGATTCAAAATTATATTTAAATCAATCTTTCTCGAGCATGTTTAATAATTTGGATAATCTAATTGCATTACCTCATTCTCTTCATAATAATCAAATATTCGAGAAAAAAACTTCTAATAGAAGTTAAACAACTCGGAAATTTTATTTCGATTAAAATTTTCATTTTTGCTAAAAAATGCTTTACACTAAATGTAATAGGTACTCGGCGTGTTGAGAAATATTAAAGTAAATGATATGATACTTAAAGAAAATATAAAATTAATTTATTACATTTAATTGAAATACCGGAACAATGTAATAGCTTTCACAGTACTTGGCAATGAAAAAAATGATATCTTACATGAAGGTCAAACTGTTGTAATACTTTCGGTAACCACTAATTCATAACCCACAGGTCAAAAACTTGTTCAAAGTCCACAGAAAAGACGCTAGAACAACATGGAACGAAATTCAAAACATTGAGGTGAAAGCTTCCCCAAAATACAAAATGGATGCCAAAAAAGATTTATGATAATCCTAAAAATACTAAGTCTCCGCTTTTATCATTTTGGTATAATATATTTACTTACCTGAACTGTTACTTGAATGTGTCAAAGTCTCATAGAAAATTCAAATATCAAAACTTGGGAAAGGTTTTTAAGCACATTGAAATTTTGTCATTTCTCAAGCACAAACCGTACAATGTGACTTGTCAAAGGCCTTAATATGTGGGAAGTATAAAAATATATATTTTAATCTAACAGCATTGAATCCTATGAAGTATTTATTTGAAACTTATTGCTTTAGAGTTTCATCAATAACTCATTACGAAGTAAACAACTTTGTATGAAAGACAAGATAGTAAGAATAACTCAGTATACAGTCCGGTATTCGGTACTCTATTGCCCACCCGCGTATTTGCTCATAGCTAAGATACATTTTAAAAATAACTCAATTATGCTATGTCGTTTATTAATATATTTTCTTTTTCAGTCGTTCCAATTTGAAATCTTCAAATCGCTGTTCTAAGAAATGAGTTTACTTAAAAACGTGGCAGAGTTTGGTAAATGCAATTTTTTTTAGGATTTTAGCACTTCAATCTAGCCACAAAATGGCAATTCTGCTATAGGTTTGTGATAATGTTGATTTAAATGAAATTTTTACTGTAAAATTCATAACTGATGTCGAGTTTTGATTAACATAAGCAATTTCCTTCACGCATAAGTAAAAAAATTCGGGAAGAAAGATCTCGATTCGTCAACGCTATCGTTTTACGCTATTGTAATAATTGTATTCAAAATCGTAATAGATAGTTACGAGCAGTTCATAAATAAAAACAGAGGGTTAGTGTGAAACGGCAACCGGAATCCGGAAACGAAAAAAAGACTATAGGGGAAATAAAGAATTAACAAAGCTTTCGTTTTCCACTAGACGAATTCGTTCGCGCGAATTCTAAATGAAGCAATTACATCGGTTGAAAGACGATGCTTTTAACCAATGTAATGGCTTCATTTAGAATTCGCGCGAACGAATTTGCCTAGTGAAGATTCGCCTGATAAAACCAAAAGATTTTTTTTAGTTTTTCTTCTAATTTTATTTTACTTACTTTTGTTCCTGTATTACCTCACAAAAAGTAATTTTAGACGCAACCCGGTAAGCACACAATGTCGGGTCAATTTCGAAACAACGTCAAAACGACGTCGTCACGTAGTTTTAATGTTGTTTCAATGCTAATCCGACATCATGAGCCACTGGGATATCATATTGAAATTTAAACGACGTATAATATTTAAACAACACACCTACTGCACCATGTCCCAACGCCTTTCGATTTTTTTTGAACTCTTTAATGTGTTTCTCAAACCTTAACTTTCTTATAACGATCAAAAGACAAAACGAAGTTAACCAAATATATTGTTATTTCTACTAACCACAGTGTTATATGGACTGTGGACTGTGTATAGCTATGTATGCAACCACACGTTTACGAGGCTATACAAATTTCGTATGCGAGGTTATACGGGTGCGTATTAAGTCGTCTTTATTTAGGTTGATTTATACTAGGCAAAATACTTGCTACGAAAGCCAAAAGATGATATTCTATTTGTAGAAATTGATGTGACACATTCTTTGACGATAATATTTACCAATGGAATGTCTTTTTTTGGCTTTCGTAGCGAATTTATTGCATGGTGAAAATCAACTATTATTTCAAGCTTTTTTCATTGGCTACTCGCGGAAGAGCTTACATATAAACGTTTTAGGTTATAAGTCAAACTCCATTAATTAATTAATTAGTAGTACTCCATTAAGCACGGAGGCGTCCTACACTAAGCTTATGCTAATTATGTGGTCTTCAACAAATACATAATGACAACTTATATATACCACAAACAACTACTTAACCTGTTGATATGGGTGATTGTAACTTTATCGTGACGTCACTAGTCAATCATTATCCGGAAGTAAGTTATTGGTTTGATTAATGGCTGTAAAGTGATTTCAGTATACTTGCCAAGCTAACGACAACGACAATTACTGAGTCTTGATTTAACGAACGCGGTATATAACGAATTCCTCGTTGTTCGACGTTGTTCTAGCTTCGTTATTACGGACTTTATAACGAACTTTCTGTTCGGCCCATTGGATTTTCTGGTTTAATAAATTATTGAACGACAGTTATATAATGATCATCTTTGGGTCCATTACGGAATTGATTATCACACGTGTGATATTTTTTTTAAAAAAACTAGATTAAAAAAACTAATTAATTTGGTAACATTGGCAAACACATTTTGACAAGTTGTATATTGTGGTGGCAAAATACTATTTGATTCATTTTACAGAAGCCCAACACCTCAACTTATAATATAAACTGGACATCGTAGACAACTTCTCATAACGACGAGAGCATCTGTAACGTGATTCTGGCCATGGGTAAATAAGGTAGATTTCATCGAGACTAAATTCGTCGAGACGATCCGCAATTGCTATTTACACCTGCATAATGAAGAAGTTTCACGTGGCCTTGGTAACGATGAGCCTTAAAATATTGATCTCATATGAACTGACAAAGCATCACAAGTATCAAGTATCGTCCCCCTTTGGGTAAAAGGGGCCACGATGTGATCACGTTCAATTTCAATTATTATCTGGACTATTCAAAACCCAAAGAGAGATTCTCGTTTTATAAAGCATGGATATCAGCAGAACACCACGAAGCCACGAACGCCGCCCGCTTACAATACGCCCGAGCGAGAAATAAAGTTAAAACAATGATGCGTCAGGCTAAGCATAGGCTTGAGAGAGATATCCAACAAATCCTACAGTGATCAGAAAGTATTCTGGTCGCACATTAGACATATACTGAAAATAAAATCTGGTGTGGCACCGTTACTAGGAAAGGAACTTGCTATCTTAACATTCTGTGATTTGCTCAGGCAGACATCCTGCTACTAAGCCAAAGAGCGCGTTACTTTAGCAAAGGCCATGTCAGAACTGACATATCAAATGTTGGTATGCACGTCAGAGTTTTTAAATGTTTACTTGGCATACATTCCATACATTCCTGCTGCTTAAGAATTAAGTATCGATACAGTTCCGTGTAGTTAAATCAACAAGGATTAAACACGTCTACATGCTTAGTTTTCCACTAGTAGGCCGACAATTTTACACTCTGATTATGTTGTGGGAAAAAAATTATTTGTATAAAAACTATGGTTACATGAAATAATATAAGGAGTATTGATCCATTTGCCATATTTTCCCTGATTTCTGTCGGACGTACGCCAGAAACGAAATACAAATTTATAAACCGTACAGATTAGGAAGGATAGCGATGTTTAACACCCTTAAACAGGGACCAAATTGTTTATCGTTTGTTAGGAGAACCACCTTCTTTATGAACTGTCATAATCTGACAATCAATAGGTACATCCGACAGATATGTCCGACAGATTTACTGAATTTCTTTAGAATTGGGTCTTACTTTTTACAAAGACTATTGAAATGCACTAGTGTACTAAATGACCAGACGGTAGAATAAAAAAAGTTTGTCTAATTAAATCATATTTTCGATAGAATCTAGTGCGAAGTAAGGACTTTTGAATTTGCCTACGACCGACAGATGAGCATTTGGACTAATATTTTTCATTGCTCCCGAGAAACATCCATCAATTGGATTGTCAAAAATATGCCTTGGAATGCCCGGTAGAAAGATTTTCTGAAATCAGTTTTGACGTCATTATAGCGAAACGACAAAAATAAATATCAATTACTTAATTTACGAGGATTGTTCTCACAATTTATCTATATATTAAAAGGAGTAATTAGCATAACTGTTCTAATTAACACCCACATCCAAATTAACAAACGTAAAATATTTAATCAACGTTCTAATTAACGCCTCTCATCTACAAGACCTTGTAGACAGAAATTTAGTATATACCATTATATACTTTCAGGGTAAAAACTTACCTAACTTGCACATAAAAAGAAGTTGTTTGGGACACCTACGAGACTTTGAAGGCTGAAATTTGATGTATACCGACCGTTTAAAAATTGTGTGTGGTGATTTTAAAATTTTGATTCATCGTTCAAATATAACCGTCCAAATTTTTAAAAATATTCAATTTTGAGAAAATTACAAACATTTCGATGTTCTGAAGTCCATATTTGGACGAATAACTAAATTTTCAAAAAGCGCAGAATACATCTTTGAAGCCTCTCCAGGGATGGTATGTAGCTGCCAAATATTAGCCTTCAGTCTGTAGATTTCTCAAACAACTAACTTTTATGTGAAAATTAGGTACGTTTTATACCCTAAAGGACTTCCCCATACTTTCGAAAAACGACCTATTTTGAAAATAAGCAACCTCAATGTTTCTACTGGCGAATCAAAATAAACCTCGATGTTTCTACTGGCCAATAGAAATCAACCTCGATATTTCTACTGACTAATAGAAATCAACCTCAATGTTTCTACTGGCGAATAGAAATCAACCTCGACGTTTCTACTGACAAATAGAAATCAACTTCAATGTTTCTACTGGCCAATAGAAATCAACCTCGATGTTTCTACTGACTAATAGAAATCAACTTCAATGTTTCTACTGGCCAATAGAAATCAACCTCAATGTTTCTGCTGAGTAATAGAAATCCACCTCAATGTTTTTGCTGAGTAATAGAAATCAACCTCAATGTTTCTACTGGCCAATAGAAATCAACCTCAATGTTTCTGCTGAGTAATAGAAATCAACCTCAAATTGCCAAATGTTCTATCGGACGTACGCCAAAAACGAACACAAATTTATAAACCGTGCAGATCAGGAAGGATAGCGATGTTTAGCACCCTGAAACATGGCCGGAACGACTTTACAGGGGAACAGGTAGACTACAGTGCTTCCAGGGACGTGGCTCAAAACCCCGAGAGTGGTATTGAACTGGGAACCTCCTGATCATAAGCACCACTGCTTAGCCACTGAACAACTACTGCCTTATAATATGTCAATACACAGTCCTTTGCCACGTAACATTATTTGATTTCTTGAAATATTTATTGTAAAGTTTATTTTTATACATTTATTTGTCATACCTTCAAAAAATTTCGTTTTACAAGCAACTTTTTTGGTAGAATTAAAGAAAAGTGTGTCAACGAGATTAAAATTGACTGGTTCGGTACAAAGAAACAAAACCAAATCGTTGCAAGATCGTTGAGTCAGTACTCTTCTTAGCGAAATTTATTTTTTGTTAACAATTATTATATGTTATTGTACGTTATTGTTGTTAATTTAAAAATATTAAAAACAACTAAACTCAAGTTACAAGATATAGAATTCGCTACTGTTTTGCAGAACACAGTGTGAAGACTACTGAGTTCGATTCCAGATATTCGTGTGAGCTGAGTATTGACATAATATGACAATACTTAATCTATATATGGAGATATTCGAGACCCTTTTCAGCAGTTCTTTAACATTAGAAAAAACAAAAGAATCTGCTAGACATATAGGTACCAACGGTATGGAATAAATTTATACATTTAGAAAGCAAACAAATTGCTTGAATCTACACTTTTAGGAGGGTAATTCATCTTCATATTTACAATCGATTCTTGTCCAATCTATCACAATTTTTCTAAATAAGACGGCGTGCCAAGTTTCAGACACGACAGTGTGAGTACCGTTTAAGAAAAACCTTATCCTAGAGAGAGAGGTGTTTCTTGAAACACACAATTTAAGTTTTGTCAAAATTAATTTAAGCAACCATTCTAGATTCGATTGTTTAACCCAAGAAGATCATGTATTATTTGCAAAATTTAGTATCCATTTTCGCGTGATTGAGTTTTGGTTTAAATTATTTTCTTATAATCGCTAATCTGTAGAAATCGGACTTCCACTGTGTTAGAACATTATAGGATGAGACAATTTTAAAATATATTTTGTACACTAAGTTGAATTTTAACTGATAAACATCTACTATATCTAAATTGTATGCATGTAAGGGTGGTCCGATTTTCTAGAACTCAGCTGTGACGTGTTCACTTTTTTTGCCGCGGGGGCGGGTCTGCGAAACAGGCTAATCAAGATACGGATTCTACCGATTTTTAATTGCATACCGCGAAAGTCTGATATTAGAAACCATAAATTTAGAATCAGAGAAAAAACCAAAGCTGGCCTATAAACTGTTTTTGACACGGTGGACCACAGTTCGTGGTCAGTGGTACAGTAATTTAGGATGCACGAATCTTTCTCATGGAGCTGTGAAAGTGTTATCGTAAAATCTTATGAATCCCACGGGTTTCCATTTGTATTTAGAAAATTTTACACAAACTGAATGATAAAATCGTTCTAGACCGAATTGTTTGTTGTTTGGATTTACGTTATCTTTATAGACATCATAGCCATATCCTTTCCTATCTCTTATCATAGATATGCTCTTACACGCTTTTTTACACGCTTTATTGTAAGCTTTGCTTTTATAAGCTTCTCAGATTCAAATCAGGCCAAACATTATATGGATCACCAAACATCTTCCACAGCTTTATTTGCACTTAAGAATAGTTTTAAATTCAGGCTATACCTCCAGACGATTTCAACAAAAAACAACTTTTAGAAATTCACAAGAAGGGAAAGGAACAAGAAAACTATAATATAATATCAACCAGAAAAGGATGAATCTATATTACATAACACAACGTTGTAGAACAAAAGATGTGTGCTAAAGGTCCTTCAGTAGCCTGTTCCGCAGACCCGCCCCGCGGCAAAAAAGTCATCATTCGCCGCGTTTTCTCGCCAGACTTCGAGTTTGTCGTACAGGCTATCATTTAGTAGATCCTCCGAAAATTAAAATCGGCATTACCTAAGCATCACTTGAGACTCAAATCACCTTAAGTATCACTGCACAAATTTACTGATGCTTTTAAAAACGTCTTACTTGGTAACAGCCTTTCGTCTTGCTTGAGACCAAGAAATCATCTACTTATTTTAATATGCCAGTGTTTCACAAAATAGTTGAACATATGAAAGATATGAGGCAGGCGTACTGGAAAAAGTACTAGCTACCGCATACTGCACAAAAAAAAAAATGCTTTTTAAAAGAAAAGGGAAAAGAAAGAAAGAAAACCCCGTTTTTCGATCTGCAAACTGTGTTGCATATTATATACATAAATAGATAATGTTCTGAAATGTCCCAGGACCCTTCTCTCTTCTCCAACGATTATGTAGCGTAAACACGACTCCTTCTTTAGTGTTCTTTTTCAGATTTACATCTCATGTTTGTTGGGCCGACGTAAACAGGAAAAACACCGCCGCGCAATGACGTAGATGTTCGCACCACACGTGTATTTAAAACGCGCACACAAGTTCTATTTTCTGATATACACGTCACAGTCGAACACATATACACTAAGTGTGCAAACTAGTATATTCCCGTACACGCTTTTTGTTTTATAATGACCAGTAACTTCAAAGCGAGGCTGGCTTGTGTTTAATTTTGGCTTTTCTTGGTGCTAAGCTGGTGATTATTTATACACAAATTTCTAGTGACTTGCTTTTTATTTTGAAGAACACTGTGTTTTTCAAGGTCATTTGGATAAAACTTGTTATGGAAACATGTGTGTTGATGGGATAGAACGATTTGATTGGTTTACGAGTGTGTAATCAGCTAAGAATTTTTTGCAGAAAAAAATATATATGTACATTGCTGGATTCAGCCTACCCTTGGTGCATACTTTGTGCTTAATGCTTGCCCAAATTTCGGCCTTTTTGGTGCTTATAGGCACGTTGCTTATAAAACAAAAAGCGTGTAGATGGACTGATTATTGCTATATATGGTAATACGCTGTCTATGGCAATATACAGGACAGTATTGGGTATATTTAACGTGCATACAACTCAGATACACGTCATACCTAATTTGTTCAGATTCTGCAGTAGAGACGTTAGAAAAACTTCGTTTGACGTTAGAACAGCGTCGTTCGACGTTGTTCTAGCGGCTTTACTGCAGAGTTTGAATAAGTTTTTGCCCAATTAGTACGTTTTGAAATTCACACCACGCATGTTTCGACACACAATACATGTTGACAAACGCGTAACACATCTTGACATACACACTGCACATGTACTTGATATACACACCACATGTTGACATTCACACCACACGTACGTTGAGGATGGCTTGCCGTAACATTTTTCAAAATGTTCTTGATTTAACAAAGCAGACGTCATTAATTTGTTTCAACCCCCGGTGACAGAATAGTTTGATCAGAAATAGTCATATACTTTTGTTCTTTTTCACATTTTTAGGGGGGTTATGATAACAAAAACAATAAATTTTTATCTGATTTTTCATATCATGTAGCATGAATTGGCGTGTATTTTTATGGAACCTCCTTATATCATCATGGTTATGCTTCTTTTAATTAACATTGAACCGAAATTTCTATAATCAAAAGTCGAGCCCACCCCCGTCCCCTCCAGCATATAAGCCCTCCTCTCAAAAAATAACATAAAAAGAGGTGTGTATGATAATTATCCTTTATGTTCATCAGATATTTGCAAGTACAGATCCAAAACACAATATTCCTTTAGTCTTTACCCGCTTCTGGGGAGGGGGAAGGGTGGCTTTAATTAGAAAGGGCGTTATTTATTTATTTATTCAGGGTTTAAGTTCAAATTTTATCAGGAGCCCATGGCCGTCACAAAAGAGAATATCTGTTAGAAAAATATGGGTTTTTTTTCAGTTACAGGTATGTTCTTGCCTACTCCAAATACGATCTATATACTCTAAAGTATCAAATAAACCGGGGGACGCTTATTAATTTTTGTAAAATTAAATTATCTTTTAGGAAATCAGCAATCTCGTAAAACAGACAATTCTAAACAGCTAAAACAGTAAATTCTAAACAGCTAAAAGCCACGTTAAAAATAACATGAAGTTAGAATAAATTAACTAATCGATTAGTCCCTATGCAATTGCCTGCTACACAAAACCAGGATAAACTACCATTGTTATCATGTTTATTTAGAAACTGTAGAAATTTGCTAATTATTTAATACTGCAGAGTAGAGTAGAGAATTCTAAATTTAACACTTTTGTAAAACTACTTGATTTTTAAACTACACTTCATAAGTTTAAACCTTTGCATATTACATCTGGATTTCTGGTCACAACCTCCTACTTTTTGGCAATATAATCCTCCCATTAATGTTATTATTTCACTGGGGTTAGGTTATCAAAATTAGAGAAAGAACATTAGTAATTTTTATATTATTACCCCCTAAAAATGGGAAAATGTTTAATTGAATGACTGTTAAAATATTGCAAATACGGGTGATTGTCCGAAAAGAGTCAACCCAGTGGGCAAAAACTTGCTCAAAGTCCACAGTAAAGATGCTAGAACAACGTCGGTTGACGTTGCTCTCGCATCTTTACTGCGGACTTTAAACAAGTTTTTGCCTACTGGGAACTAACCAATTTTCCCGCAAATATCTGCTAAAGATGAATTTCTTTCACTGCTGTATGCAAAACATTATTCTCGAGGGTCAAAAGAACTCTACCAATGGGATGTCTTGTTTTGCCTTTCGCATGGAATGTTTCGCCGTGGAAATCAATCTTAAACTAAGAATTGAAACTATCAAAATATACAAATCTCTAAGAATTCTCTAATTAAGTGTATTGAGCCGACGATCGTTCATTTGATTTGCAACTAAGCACGATACAAAGCAGTAAATTACCAGTTCAATGTCCCTCAATGTAAGTTTTATTGTAGCCAACTGCAAGATAAATGTTTACGCAAGATAGTTATTTTACTTACATTTCTAACTTTCTCTTTCACAAACCATAGCGTGTACTGTCCGTACATCCCGTGCTGGCACCGTCCATAGCGTGTATTGTTCGTATATCCCGTGCGGCCACCGTGTCTTCACAATATGTAAACACGTCGCAACTCTCAACTTTATCGCAAGACATGATCATATAGTTTTAGATTTGTAAAGGTCGATTTAAACTATGGTAAAACTTAGAAAGCATATATTGGCCGAAATAAAAGTAAGTAATCACTGTGGAGGAGGCATTTTTGAGTATAACTTTAGACTTTGTAGCCTGAAGCTAAGTTAACAAATATCCCCTCCACAGTGATTATTTGTTCTTATTTCAACTAACTGCATTATTGCAAGCTATATCTCTCGTTATATTGTGTTAGTGTAAGCCGGCCTTTACTTTCGATAGAAAACCAGACAACTTTACATTATATAAATTATACAACTTCTTTCCCAGGGCCTTCTTCTCTCTTGATCTTTAAATCTGTTTCAAAAGAAAAAATAAGCTCTGGGATCTAAGTTGATTGCCTACAAATATTTATTTATTTTCATTTTCATTTATGCGTTAATGATACTTCCTAATATTAGCAATGATTGGTTGTTGTTGTGGCAACTTGTTATCGATTGATGGTTGAAACTGGTTTGATGTAATTTACCATCTGCTTCATCAAGTTTGTGATTCAGTGAATAGATAGAAATAAGATTATTTTTCAATATGATATATCTTTATTTTGAAAAAATCCTAAATTTATTAAAAGACATATTTAAAAAACACTCTCCATCACAGAGACTGTGGGTAAGAAAGGTACATATACATATACTCAACCTTGTCAAGAAGTCTGGGACGAGGTTGAAATATTGTAAAAGAATTAAAGACGTCGCTGATGCATCTGCCAAAATTCGGGAATCCGAAAATTTTCAATAAGTACCATCCGAAAATGTCTGCCGTGGGATTAACATTCTGATACGAAGCATGGTAGTCACTCTCCTCCGTAGAGACTTTAAAGTCTGTGGAATTGCTGAAACTTCATGGTTACCGTTACTGCTATAGCTTTGCAGACTTCCATTTCGAATCACAAAGTATATTTATTGTTTATTGGACACCAAGTACTGATCGAGATTACTCAACCTTAGAAAAAAATGACATATGGACTTATTATGGGCACATGGCCGAGTGGTTATAAAGCTTGCTTTGGAATCACAAGGTCTGGATTTGCTCCCCTATATCGGCACTTTTGGCAAGAGTCTTTTGCCATATGTCACGGGTTCACCTAAGCCATTGGAGAGAAATTGGATAGATGGAAACTGTGTCGAAGCCCGTCGAATGGATGGACTGTATCTGTAATTACATGGCTTCGGTCTTGTCACACAGTGTTCACGCTGAAAAAACATGTGATTGTGTGAAAGGTACAAGTGATTATGGTCTGCTCAGCCACCTTCACTATAAAGGTCTTGTGTGGAAACCTCATACCTCGAAATCACCGGAAAATCCATCATCAGAAAATTTTAACGTCGAAACTAACTTTTTGGTTTGTGATGAAGTCTCTCTTTTTATTATAACACGATTGTTTATTCCTAACTTCATTTACATTGTGACCATATGTTTGCTTATAAAGTATATACAGTGAAACCTCTGAATAGCGGACACCTGCGAAACAGAGAAAAATTGTACACGATTGTGAGCTGTCCGCTGTTTAAATGTACCAAAATAAATCAGGACAAGTCAACCTCGTTCACAGGGCTTCTTCTCTCTTGACGTAAACCAGTGTAAACCCATCTCAATGCTAATGCCTGGACACTTCGCAAAGAGAGATGATCTATCCGATCGCCGATGGAGGTGGCTAAATCGGGTCTCACTTCACTTGTGGTGAAGTTGAACGGATAAATCCGAGCAGCCTGAGCAATAACAAAAAAAACGATCCAAAAGATCACAACAGCTCCTTTGGAACCCATTGAAGAATGTGCCAAGAGGGAGGTAACCTCATATATATATTTTTTTAATTTTCAAAGGCATTTTTACCCAATACCTTATCCTCTTTAAATTGTATGTGTAGAAGATATACCATGAAAAAATAACTACAATCGAATGTTATTACCAGATTTTTTCCCAGTGACTCAACTGGTTCTCCCTTAGTCACTATATTACGGCCCACCCATATTTACATCCTGGTACATTTAATAAAGTCACCACAACAACTTTTGACAAAGTATTTTTGTTAGCAGCTTTGCTATATGAAGCACTATGAAGCGCCAAACGTAACAATTATATGGGTACTTTCGATAAAAAATACATCTATTCTCATATTATGATATGAACTTTTCAAAATTTGTAGCCACCAAGGCCCTAAAAATTATAAATACAAATTCCACAAGGAGTACCCCAACCTCGTTCCTAGGGCTATTTGTCTCTCTTTGATAAATCGGATATTCATGTTGGCGAAAGCATGTCGACATTCCGTATTCACAGAGACTATCAGCCCTGGGTTCGAGTATGTCCCCCTCCCAACCAGTCAAGGTTAAAATGGAATTTAATTTTGTTACAAATTCGAAATAGCTTAGCCTCTTCCAGATCTAACTTGGTCTGTTTCCTTCTGCAGTTAATGTAATACATTGACGTCAGAATCATTAACAGGAAATGCGGTAATGTATGA